>JAVYIG010002010.1:0-278719 GCA_035222895.1 Strongylocentrotus droebachiensis | reverse complement strand
CATGGTTTGCACAAGCAGACGATGTCCCATGACATCTCACACATTTTCAGTGCCTGTGTTTTCATCTTTTCTTGAGTTCTTTTTCTTACTTCACTACCGTCAGGCTAAATGTATAATCTATTGCCTCACTCTTAACCCCGCACGTGGTGTTATTTTGATGACAAATGCAGAGATACAAAAATAAAGGAATCTGTCGCTTGTAAACAAAATAAGAAGCAATTGTCTATTCAGCTGCACAAACCGCGATATGTTCGGCGTTTCAAGAGGGAACAAATGCCGTCCTTAATATCATTCCGGGGGGTTTTCAATTTGAAAATCTGGTTTCTTTGATTGTTAATTAACCCCTATCCTGTGTATTTACAAGCAAAAGATTTTAGTTTTCAGAATCGGGTCATATCCCCTTTTGAATGGTTTGACATGCCATTACATTTATATACACTAAACTCATTATAATTTGACAAATACTAGCTTTGCAATAATATTCATTCTTTATGGGGTGTCGTCTGCTTGGGCAGTATTGGTCCATATAGTGACGTCATTAAAACATCGTTATTTTTCCGGCGAATCTCTCGTATATCCCAGCTGCTATGGAGGTGGTTGTATTTGTATTTTCATAAATCACCCGATATGTAGTTGACCTCAAACTTGTACGATGGTCATATGTAAGCTAACCAGTTTTTAGTGATACATTAGTTGACATATTTTGTGATTTTCTTTGAATTTCACCTTTAAGCCGTAGTGCATGAAAAGGTTAGTGTAGAAACACTTTTGAAAAGGCCGCGCCCGGCCCATCCAAAGAACGGCAGAATGGTCATCTATAAATTCTGGGGTCATTCTCGATGGCTTGGGAGCCGTTATTGAAGTGGGGGCCGCCCTACTCAAATGGTAGTGACCGGTAACGATGGATAAGGAATAAGGAGGAAGGGATGCACATGCAGGCGCGTACGCATACAACATGACAGAGCTTGAGGTGCCTGGCAGAACCTTTTCAAGAGAGAAATTGTCTTTAGGAGAGAAAAAGAGTTTATTTCTAAAATGGAATGAAAGGGTTCTTGTCAAATAGCCCTTTCGTTTCATTTTTTCTCTCGAAATAAACTTTCTTTCTCTCTTAATATAGACAATTTTATGAGATGGAATCTTCAATCGAGGCCTTTTGGTGCTCTTTGAAAATAGCACACTGAACGGGGGCAGTGCAATTTAAATTTCAAGGGATGGATTAGAGTTTTTATCGCTCTTGAAAGTCAAATAGCCCTTTCATTTCATTTTAGAAATAAAGTCTAATACATCCCTTGATAATTAAATTGCGCTGCCCCTATTGTGTCCTCTTTTTAAAGAGCACAACAGAGCCCTCAAGTAGCAAAACAAACCCTTAACACTGGACAAAACATTCAATGGGATGATGCCCACATGGCCACATCATGAGTTTGAAACGCACTTCTGGTCAAGAATGGTAGAAGAAGCATCTGCATAAAAAGGATTAATCCTTCACTGAATAGGGATTCTTGCTATACACTTTTACCTTTGTGTAAATAATAAAAATGTCCACGGGAATGGTTGTTAGAAGCTTAAACTACATAAAACTCTCTCCAATTTTGCACGGGGAGAGCCTTTGCCGGGAGTCTTTAATAATAAAAGGGATAAAATCCTTCACTGAATAGGGATTCTTGCTATAATTATGTTACCTTTCTTCGCTCCAGTGATCTCGAGGCAGCAGACAGCAAGAAATTGTGTGAAAAATTTGCTGTTGCCGGGAGTCTTGCATGGGGCGGGTTAAAAAATATCAGGAAATTCAAAATAGTCGTCATGAGCGATATAAATTGTAATTTTCTCCTTGAGAGTCACATAGCCCCTTTCATTTCATTTTAGAAATAACCCCTCTTTCTCTCTTAAAGACAATTTCATATAACTTCTGTTTTCGTATTGTTGTACTTTCGTCCGCAGACTTCTTAAGCACATGTCGAGTCAACTCAGTCGGGAAATGTAATCTGTAGGCCTAAGTGTAAAGTTAAGTTTCATGTTCTTCCTTTTTTTTTCTCTCTCTCTCTCTCTCCCTCTCTCTCTCTCTCTCTCCCTCTCCTTTTCCTCTATCTTTTTTTTTAATAACATTATTCTCTCTTTTCTTCTAATTTTTCTGTGTGTGACATGCGTTACGCGTACGTCTATCAATGTCTTAATATGGTAGATTTACATTTTGATGTTTCCCTTTGTAGGTGCACCTTATATTCCAGAAAGTGCCCTATTTTGATGGTGCCCCCCCTATGTATTGATCTCGATAAAAATAACTTTCTCATTAATTCTATTTCCCATATTTCTAATACTTGCACTAGTCTCCAATTTCGTCTACTTTCTCTTAAGACAACATTATATAAAGGATTCATTAATGCAAGGCTATCTCGCGGTTCATCTCTCAATTTCTAACTTCTTGCTTTCCTCATCTCCTAGTCTCCCTTGCTTTAATATTCCTCGTTACTTCCTTCCAATTGAACTCCAACTTAATTGATGTTATACACTATATCTATTCTTCGACTACAGGTAGATGCAAATGTTACTCAAAATCCATTATATAAATCACACTCAGGATACAGCCAATCGACGAGAATTACTTCATCTATATTTTACATGTATCATTAATATATGGTTTTACAATGGCTACGGTGATGAGTTGTTTAGGTAATATGATGATGTGTTTGTTTTAATGTATTACCATGGTGAACCTTCTTGGTTAAAAAAAATATGTGTATGTATTAACGTAAGTTCGTGCCTTTACATACTACAGTAGATTTCAATGTATTATATTTAATGCAGATTAATATTTGAAGATTAGAAACACAAACAGTTTCCATAACCGTTCAAGTGTTTCAAGAAAAAGTTAAGCAAACTTTCTCCTGGATGTAAATTCACACTAGCGTATAGCACTTGCGAGCTCTCCGATCCAGGTTAGACTATTCGCGAGCGGATCATTGGAATTAATCGAGCGTGTATTAAAATAAAAGATACGCCGGTGTGACCGCGCCGTTTGTCCTACCAGTTTCGTTTGTCCGTCGGACATAATATGCGGGTTTTCTGCTCGCACGGATCGTCCGAGGGACGATCCTTGCGGTTTGCCTTCCGCACAGTCTGTCCCCCCATTGTTTTACGTGTATATTTGATAAAAGGAAGCAACTCGGCAAATCAATGTATTTAGACTCATTGTAAATCATGTGGTTGACATTTTTTCTAGAAGTTACATAATAACTCTCTACAATTTTTTAAAACAAATGGGCCAGTCCTTTTGAAAGTAGAAGTGAATATTTTCTTTAAAACCTTTATTCTATGAATAGTGGGGGCTGTTAGGGCTAAATAGGGGTTGTTTGGTGCAGATTCTTCTAAAAGCACCAACTTTGGCCCAGAGGTAGATTATACCATACTTTTACGATTTCTGCCGGACGCCCAAGAAGGGCACCCTCTGGGTATGCCATATTGGGCAAATCCAAAATGGCCGCCATCTGAGTTAAAGGTCAAGCGTAGTTCCAAAAGAAAAAGCGCTTGTATGATAATAGTTTATATATTTATGGGGTTTCGGGGGGTCAGAGAATCTGATTTTGACGTTCTTTCATCGATTTGAGGTCTCCTAGGGGCTGCCATACTGGTCATATTGGTCAAATCCAAAATGGCCGCCATCTGATAGTTACAGGTCAAGTGTAGTTATGAAAGGAAATGGGCTAGTATGATAAAAGTTAATATATTTTTCAGGTTTTTGGGGTCAGAGAATCTGATTATGATATTCTTTCATCGATTTGAGATCTCCTTGGGGCTGCCATATTGGTCATATTGATCAAATCCAAAATGGCCGCCATCTGAGGTCAAGTGTAGTTACGAAAGAAAATTGTTCAAGTTCAAGTTTTATTTCAATTCAAATCCATAAAAAACATAAGATACAGATTATATACAATATAGAAAACACAAACCACGCACAAAATGGAAACATGTCTACAAATATATCGGAATTAAAAAAAGTTAATCAGCAATAGAAATGAATTGGGGAAACTGCAAATAAAACCATAAGGTTCTGTCGAGGCAGCTCCCTGTTATTAAAAGATACATATACAAGTTCCAACAATTGGCTATAAAAAATATAACAATAACAAAACAGTGTACAAAACATAGGAGACGTATTAACATGCAAATATTATTATAGATTTAAAAACAGATGAAGTATTTTTTTATTTTAGATTTAAAAGAGTTTAAGAAAGCAGTATCACGGATATCTCTGGGGAGAGAATTCCATATTTTCGGGCCAGTGTGTCTAAAAGTAAATAAGTAAAAGTAAATAAGGAATGGGCTAGTATGATAACAGTTTATATATTTATGGGGTTTTCGGGGTCAGAGAATCTGATTATGATATTCTTTCATCGATTTGAGATCTCCTCGTGTCATACTGGTAATATTGGTCAAATCCAAAATGGCCGCCATCTGATAGTTACAGGTCAATAGTAGTTCCAAAAGGAAAAGAGCTAAAATGATAACAATTTATGTATTTATGGAGTTTTCGGGGTCAGAGAATCTGGATATCATGTTCTTTTACCAATTTGAGGTTTACTTGGGCTGTCATGCTGGTCATATTGGTCAAATCTAAAATGGCTGCCACCTTTGAAATGCATAATAAATTCGTTTTCGAGGATTCGCAAGGAAAATAGATAAACAGTAGAAACAGACCATGAATAAAGAAATAAACAGCTTGTTCGATTTGTTTTGAAGCATTATATTCAAAGACCCGGACAGCTTTATCTTTATTATCCATATAAATAACGTCTATAATCACTTTCAAATGGGAGATAATAATACCAATACGAAATGCATTAAGCAACGTCTATACATAAAGGTCGAATCTCAACTTTATTTTTCTCATTCTTCTTTACATTTGAAGCGTTGCATGGGATCTTAATCCTGTTTTTTCTACATCAATGCCCCCATTTAAGCATACTTTAAATCTGGTCACGTTTCGAAAAGTTCGTGGCCTAGCATTTATCTGTTGATGATCAAATAAAGAAAGCACCCCTTATAGATCAGGGAGAGTGTGAACAAAGCACAAAGTAGGAGCAGTGCAATTTAAATATCAAGGGATGGATTAGAGTTTGTTTCTAAAATGAAACGAAAGGGCTATTTTATTTTCAAGAGTCCTTTCATTTCAGTTAAGAAATAACCTCTCTTTATATCTTAGAGACACTTTCTCTTGAAAGTCAAATAAACTCGAGAGCATCCTGGGGCTCCGCCCCGGAACCCCCGGTACTCTTCCAGGCCCCTAAAGCTGTGCCATATTGTACGGATCCATTAGAAAGCAAAATAAGCCTAATAAATAATTTATATATATATATGTATACATATATATATGTATATATATATATATAGTTCTCCTATGCAAACTTCCTCTGTGAAATGCATAATATATTCGTTTTCGAGGGTTGGCAATGAAAATAGATAAACAGTAGAAACAGACCATGAATAAAGAAATAAACAGCTTGTTTGATTTGTTTTGAAGCATTATCTTTAAAAACCCGTACAGCTTTATCTTTATTATCCATACAAAATAACGTCTTTAATCACTCTGAGATGGGAGATAATACCAATACGAAATGCATTAAGCAACGTCTAGACATAAAGGTCGAATCTCAACTTTATTTTTCTCATTCTTCTTTCTCATTCTTCTTTACATTTCGAAGCGTTGCATGGGATCTTAATCCTGTTTTTTCTACATACATCAATGCCCCCATTTAAGCATACTTTGAATCTGGTCACGCTTCGAGAAGTTCATGGCCTAGCATTTTGCTTCTGTTGATGATCAAATAAAGAAAGCACCCTTAAAAGATCAGGGAGAGTATGAAAAAAGCACACAGTAGGAGCAGTGCAATTTAAATATCAAGGGATGGATTAGAGATTATTTCTAAAATGAAATGAAAGGGCTATTTTATTTTCAAGAGTCCTTTCACTTCATTTAAAATAAAGAAATAAACAGCTAGTTCGATTTGTTTTGAAGCATTATCTTTAAGCATTATCTGGTACTATGTCCCATTTACAGGCCCCAAAAATGAAAAAGTTAAATTCCAACGGCATTTGAGAGATACTACTAATTTAGAACTTCCCTGAAAAAAGGGGGGCTTGAAAATGTCTTTAAGTGGGAAAATAACGACTATTAGTGGTCGAATCGACTTAAGAGCTATAGAGCCAGTAAGTAATAGTCTGATTTTCAGACCATTGTGCCGAATGGTCGTACGTTTTATGCTGCGCAAAGATTCAATCAGTTTAATTTTGGCCATTACAAGAAGTGGGTTATTGATATAGACAAATGATCATGTACCCTTTACAGCTCATTTTATGTATGTGATTACCAAAGAAGAAAAAAGGCCAGTCAGTCATCCAATAGTGTCTGACAGTGAAGTCTAGCAAGTAAACGGGTTTCCTTGCATAATTTGAGTATTAGGACACTGGTAACGTTTACATTTCACAGATAGGACATACATGACACATTCATAATTCTTGCAAAGTTCTACAGAATTTGATGTTGGCTGCAAAAGGGACATAATATCTTTAACATGTAGCGTGTCGATACCGAAACCATGTATGAATAGGTCACTTCGGATTTTGCATGACTGAAAGTGATATTGCCAATAAATGGTTGTATAGGCTCATGTTTTATGACTATTATCCATGTCAATGTTGACGAAGCAAATACCAGAAACCAAATTATTTGTTTAACCTTTTCCAAATTGTTGTGTGAGCGGACGACTTAATGAGAATACGTTTAGAGGCAAAAGGATGCTGATTCTGTGTTGAAAAATGGGACTTAATGTCCTTCATGCTCTCAACAGACAGGTTCTTGTTTATCCTTATCTATCGAATACAGCAGCAATAATCAATCATATAATGTGAATGAATCGTAGGACTGGCTTTCTGTTGTCAAGGGCAAGGGGTCAAGTTGCAAATTGCTATTGCGATAACTGATGCTTCAGGGTCTATCGCTAAGAACCAGTTTTAATTGCGTGTGTAAAAATTAAGTCGAAATAGCACATATTTTGTGGGTTCACAAATTGTATCCATAATGTTTGTAACAATAGTGGTTTTCGAGTGACCCGGGTGCAATTCCCACCGGAGACGTTTTGTTTTTGTTTTTCAATCTTTGAGAAAAACATCACCGCAGTAGGAAACTTTGATTGAACTTTGAAGCTGCGCAACCATACTTGTCTTATTTTCGTTCGCATAATGTCAGTATTCATGCATTATGAATACCCTCATCATAACACGGAAGCGCGGTATCGGTTCTAGAAGGTTCAACAAATAATAATCTTCAGGCCTTCCCCAAAAGGTTCGCTATGCACATGCATAGCCTATCCGATAGGCGTCGGGCTTTATGGCAAAAATACTTATCGCGTTATGGAGACTGACATCGGCCCTGGCGTCAGTCCGAGCGCCTATCATCACTGGTCAACTCATCATTATTCATATATGTGTATCGTAATATGTGTGACGAGCGTATTCTCATGCATGATTCATAAGGAAGAAGAGGTGGCGGTGTTGCGTTTTATATTACACAAAACATAAACTTCAAAATCCGTTCAGATATTAAACTAACACAAGCAGAATCTTTATTTATCGAAATTAATAACTCAAATGCCAAAAATGTCATCATAGGTTTGATTTATAGACCCCCTGATTCTAATTGTGATTTATTCTGTGACGAACTGGATTTTTATCTTCATAAAAATAATAGGGGATGAAAATAAACACAATTTTATCCTTGGTGACTTTAACATCAACTTCTCACCCTCATCTGATAACAGTAACTCAACCAATTGTATGCAGTCGATGCATTCATACGGCTTTTTTTCGATTATTAATAAACCCACCAGAATAAATCCACATTCATCAACTCAGATTGACAATATTTTTTCAAACGTACATAACAACAAAACCATCGGTGGAATATTGTGTTCTGAAGTGTCGGATCACCTACCCATATTTTTAACTTGTGAATGCAAACTATCTGGCCGTAAATCATTTGATGAGCTTATATATCGCAAAGAATCCAAACGTAATATAGAATTGCTGAAACAGGATTTATTTTTCGAGGGATGGGCTGAGGTATATAGTGTAAATGATGTCAATACTGCATATAAACATTTTAGTAACAAATTGCAATATTATTATGAAAAGAATATTCCTTTTAGGCAAAATGAGTAATAAGCGAAATAAACCCAGGAATCCTTGGATAACGAAAGGTTTATTGAAATCAATACAAACACGCCATCGCCTCTACAAATTACATTTACACAATCCAACTGACACTAACCTAAACACATATAAAATTTATCGAAACAAATTAACAAAACTTATCCGTACATCCCGTAGATTGCATTTTTCTAATAAAATAAAAAAGGCCAGTTCAAACACAACTGCAACTTGGAAAATTATCAAAGAGGTAATGGAAAAAAAAAACGAATCCCCCACCCACGGATAATATCACATTAAATGGCACTAAAATACATGATCCTAGTCTTCATGCAAATTCATTTAACTCATTTTTTACGAATATCGGCCCTGAACTCGCCAGCAAAATTAATAGAACTCACGCTCACTTTAAAGACTATCTTTCCAATCAAAACCAAGAGTCTCTCTTTTTAAATCCGACAAATCCTAGCGAAATTATTAACATTACCCAATCTCTTAACAACTCAAAATCGCACGGTTTTGATAAAATAAGTATGTCTCTCCTAAAAGAAATAATGTATCCACTTGCAAAGCCTTTAACTCACATTATCCAAAGTCTTAGAAAAGATCGTTCATAATAGGCTACACAAATTTATCACTAAACACAAAATACTCAATTCAAATCAATATGGCTTCAGAAAAAATTACTCAACTGACTTAGCATTAAATTCTGTGACTTGAGTAAAGCATTTGATACGCTCAATCACGCTATTCTACTCTCCAAACTCAGTCATTATGGAATTCGGGGTCAGCCACTCTTATAGTTTAAAGATTATTTAACAAACAGAAGACAATGTTACATTTAATAGTTATGATTCTGATCCTCTTTTAATTCAATGCGGTGTTCCTCAAGGCTCCATCTTAGGTCCACTGTTATTTCTTCTTTATGTAAATGATATTATCAATACATCCTCCCTCCTTTCTTTTATCTTATTTGCCGATGATACAAATATCTTTTATTCCCATAAAGACCTTAATTCGTTAAACAATACTTTGAATTATGAAATTAACAAAGTATCAGATTGGTTTAAATCCAATAAACTTTCACTTAATACAAAAAAGAATCATTTCATGTATTTTAAACATCATTCTCATAATACAGAAACACCTATATATATTAAAATCGATGGTATGCTACTAGAGAAGAAAACTAATTCCAAGTTTTTGGGTGTTCTTATAGATGAAACCTTGACTTGGAATGATCATTTACACTAAGTTACAATGTGCATTTCCAAAAGTATTGGAATAATCTCCAAGTTAAAGTTTCTTCTACCCCATGCAACCTTATTCCTACTATATAATTCGCTAGTTCTCCCGTATATAGCATATTAGGGACTTTTAGATTTGCACGTTTGAAGCTTTGACTGCAACGTGTGACGTCATTTTAAGGCATTGCGCATGCGTCACGTCGTCTCAGTCGGCGATCGAGAGGGTGTCAACCTTGATTTTCCTAAATCTAGTACAGTACTAGTATATGCCGCGTGCGCATAAAATACACAGTTCCTCAGGTAGACAAAGGAACATCCCTTCCCTGCTATTATGTACAAATGTGTAGAACAGGTGTCACATGCATATTCACCTGTTCTACACATTTTTGCATAATAGCAGTGAAGGGATGTTTTACCACAGCAATCCTAACTGCATACATTAGTTGTTGCCAGGTTGGACAAACATTATACCTACCTAGCAACACTTAATATATGCAGTTGCATTCTGACTATTGAAATACTATTAATCCTATCAGGTGAATGAAATAATTTGTATTGAGGCACTTCACAAAGACCTATGCATTAAATTTGGTACATTACGAAAATGGTCTATTGTTGAGGGTAGAATGTGGAACTGTATATTTTGTCCTCTTTCTTTGTCTGCCATATTCATAGTGTTACTTCCTGCATGCATGTATATCGTCGAGTGCAATCTAAAAGATTTCTAATTGTAGTCAACATGGGCAGTTGAGTACGTTGACACGCATGATCAGTCGGCGTTCGTCGTGTTCTCGTCCACTCATTCTAAAAGTCCCTATTGTAATAGTGTCTGGGCAAATTGTGGTTCGACAAACATTAATTCTATTTTCAAACTGCAAAAGAAAGCCATATTTGTACAGGTTCGCATTTCTTAGCTCACACTGATCCTTTATTCTATAAACTTAAAACACTAAAAAATTTCGATCTGAACACTACTCAAGTAGCAGTTATTATGTTTAAGTACATTAATAATCTGCTTCCACCATCCTTTGATAACATGTTTAGGTTTAATAATTCCGTTCATTCATACTCCACTCGCATATCTGGAAACTTCCATCTTACAAACCCCAAATTATCAATAACACACAAATCTGAATGATTTACCTGACAACATAAAGTCTTGTTCAACCATCTACTCCTTAAAAGCTACACTTAAACGACAAATAATACAATCATAAGCTCCCCTCTCTTTAAATTAGTATAACAAAACCGTGACTTATTTATTCTTTATCATGCAACTGCTCACTGCACCTGCACTTGCACCGCACCCTCTTGATCACTCAGTTTCTCGAAGAGAGTTATGTCGCCAATTCTTTTTACGAGGCCGCCATCCATCTCCAGCCCAACCGCTCACGATGGTGGTCTCCTGCGTTCCAAATTACCTCTCTAATTTATTGAAAATATTTCATATTTCTTATGTTATTGTGTGCTTCGTACATGTTTATCGAATGATATAATTGTACATGATTTTTCATTTAATTACTTTTGTAAACATTGTATTCATTGTATTTGTTATTGTTCGAAATTTTGTACTTTGACTTTGAATTTGTATATTTTTGAACGCAGAAATAAAATCAATCAATCAATCAAACAAACAAACAATAAGACTAGCCTTATTTGGTGATCGATCGCTTTGATTCAACCAATCAAATGTCATCTCCAGTTTCCTCATCGCTCATTGGCCTATTTTGGTCCATGCGACATAAATATTCATGTGAGAGCTTTGCAGGGGGTTCGTAGATTTTCTACGAACCAAACAATGAACATGAAAGAAAATAAAACTTTTCGCATGCACCAGTGAAAATAGGTGCTCGGGCTGACGCCCGCGTAGTCTAGTTCTGGACCCTATATATATTTTTGTTATTCGCCGACTATAAACGTTAAGCCGATTGATGGCGCGATCCTTATTTGCTGCGATATCCCCGAGAACCGGGCGAGATTCTCGCCCGGTTCTCGGGGATATCGCAGTTCGCAGTGAATATTTACATTTTAATTTCATTTGTAACTTTTCAATAATGTACTACTTACGTATAGAGTCATTTCATGGTAGAATAAATGAGGGGGTGGATCATTTAGTGCCAAATCCAAAAGAGGAAGACATACGGTACTATTATTTTTTCTCAGTGTCAAGCCGTCCATATATTGTGAAGAGAAACAAGCATGATAAATGAAACGAAATAAAGCGGCCAAACATACCTATATCAATACATACGCACCGCCCCCCCCCCCCCCCCACCGGGCTCTCTCTACTCAACCCGTCCTTCCCAATCGACCCTCTCTACAATCCAGATATAAACCCTGATTCTCGTTTGAAAAAAAGAAAGTAAAGGATTTGTCATTGCATCAATCTTCGTGTGGAGGCTGAAATGATTGTCTTATATCCGGCGTAGCAAACATCTTAACGATAAGCGGATTCTCGATCAATAGCATTCCCTGATATTGAGAGATAAAGATAATAATTACCGTCTGCTAAGAGCCGGAAGCGCATTAACTCTTTACTCTGATTTAACGCCCATTATGGCTCTCAAAAGGCGATCCATGATGCGCATGATAAGACACAGTGAGTGGGTGAGAGAGACAGACCGAGGGGTACAGGAGAGACATGGAGGAAGTGAGGGGAAGAGAGAGAGAGAGGGAGAGAGAGAGAGAGAGAGAGAGAGGGAGAGAGAGAGAGGGAGAGGGGGGGGGGGGGGCGGGCGGGCAAGACATTATGGAGAGGACAACAGTTTGGGTATAACCAAGGAGATTTTTACAAAATCTCCTTGGTATAACTGGTCATACGATTACATTGTTAAAAATTACATGTAAGCCTGTAAGACAGGTTTACTAATATCAAGTTAATGCATAGTTTAAAAAAAAACTTGTTTCGTTAATTTTTGAAAAGCCATCCTGTTCGAAGAGGCATTTCTTTAATATTCTCCCAAACTGACTTCAACAGAATGAGAAAGCTCACAAGTTATGTTTCACTTTGAAGAGACATCGCCTTTTTCTTTAAAGCCTATCTGCACTAGTTTGGCCGGGGGGGGGGGGTTGTTTAATAAAGCTGTGCGTAAAGTTACGAATGACTTTACCAACGATTTGAATATGAAGAGCCAAATGGGATGCCCAAAGTTTTTCGTGACATTTTAATAAAGTGTGACTGTATTTCCCGTAATCTCAATGAAATTGTAGTCAAAAATACACTTTGCATGAAGATGTTTTGTTAATAATAATAATAAGGCAAATTTACATCTGCATATTTTAACTTTTTAACTATTTTACCTTTAGCTTATGCAATTAATAGGATTTTGAAGTTCCCATTTAGCTCTTCATATTCAAGTCATTCGTAAAATCATGCGTAACTTTACGCACAACTTTATGAAACACCCCCAGGTGGTTATCTCCAGCGGCGGATCCAAAAAACAGGTAAAAACACGTTAATTTTACTTATTTGGTACCCTCTTACTTATTTGGTATTTCGCACCCTCAAGGGAGGGTGCGAATTTTCAACTTTTCGAGGGCAAAAAAAAAAAAAGAGTGCTCCTTGCCCCCCCCCCCCCCCCCCCCGCTTATTCACCTGCTGGCTTTTCCGCCGATAAATATTTTCTCACGTATTGGGCCCCCTCTTTGGCCCCCTCCTCTGCCGCCGGCTGGATCCGCCCCTGGTTATCTCATCAAATAAAAAAAGGGGACCTTAGGGGACCAATGGTCACCGATTAGGCATTGTTTGCTATATAGAGGGCGCGAGTAGCTGGGTCTTTAAAGGATCGAAACCTCACCCCAAAGTATAAGTGTAGGTATTATGAAAAATGAGATGTATTCCTGCCTTTTATAGTACAGTTTTCCTTACGAAAATATAAAGAGATATATAAATAAAGATATTCTTGGCATGATGTGATGCCTTAAATTAGCATGACATGGGCGCAGCCATTTTCTTGAAAATGTGACACGGTGACACCCCCACTACCAGGTGAAGTTGTACATGCATCATGCACCAAGCCTTAGTTGGAAATACTGTTTAATTCAGTATAGTAGGAGACCAGCCTGTAGGTCCCGTGACCAATCTGGGAACAAAGGTTTGAAAGTGTTTTTGTGTTCCCTGATGAATACCGAACAATTTTGACTTGGGCTGCCCCCTTGAAAATCCCAGGCATTACAAATTAAATCGGGTCTCGTACGTATTATAATCCATGCTCCATATTTTTTGGGGAGGATTTTACTTACACTCCCTTTTCAAACATTACTTTATTTTGTAATATTAAAAAAAGCACTGCTCCTGAAATTAATATGTTAGTATATGTTGTAATGTATAGAATAGTACTCGTTACCTCAACAAATGTCCGGTTTTACCATACTCGTTTTCCCCATAGGACTGTAGTGTTATGAAAACCGTTAGGAAAACGCAAAATATGATTTCGATTTCCAATCATAAATATCTTGCTAATCAGACAGGCGATCGGCTTGTAAAAGTCATGGGGTTCCTGACTGACCTAAAGGTTTATAATTATCATTGCAGCATGAGCTAAATCCAGGATTTTGTTTCAGAATCTGAGACAAAGTTACCCTATCCAATATTATATAAGTACCTAAAACTCAAATATAATGAGTCAGGATTGTTGCGTTAGTCTTTTCTTTAATAAGCCAAACCGAGAATAAAAATCAATCTTCTTTGTGGTACAGATAACTTCTAAAACAACTAGCAAACATGCAGAAGGCAAAGAAGTATGACTGGCAGGATTCGAACCTCGCACTCTTTGGTTCGGACACTGAGAAGAAAGTGAAGAAGGAGAGTGCACAGTCTGAACCAGCCTGGGAGGGGGCAGGACAGACAGTCGGCCTCCATATTTGGCGGATCGTCAAGTTCAAGGTACTAGGTCCAGACTAAATTTTGAAAATAGTATTTACTTTATTATTAATCATTAAGATACTACTCTACTTCAAACACCACCTCAACAACTACGACAACTGTTACTAGGCCTAATATAAAACTACTACAACTACTACAAGACTACTATAACCAGGGCATATCCCTGCTATAACTACCACTGCCACTACTACACTACTACTACTTCTACTACTACTACTACTACTACTACAACTTCTACTACTAATACTACTTCTTCTACTACTTCTACTACTAATACTAATACAAAATAATTAAAACAAATGACGAGGAGGATGATGTCCATGTGCCTACTTATGATGACGATGATTATGTTGATGAAAGTAGTCTACATGTATTTGATGATAATACAAAGGATAATAATAGTCATGACATGAATAGAAGTCTAAGAGGTCAGATAAAGGGCCAATATGAATAACATGAAAGAAATAATAATCTTTAATTCTCTTGGCTATCACTATGAACAGGTTACCAATTGGGAGAAGGACCAATATGGAGAGTTCTTCAATGGCGATTCTTACATCATCCTCAATACCTATGTAAGTTTACAATTAAGGCCCATTCACACCTGACGTGCATGTTTAACCCCTTTTTTATTGTGTAAATGACCCCTCAGCCTACTTATGATGTCACTTATATTTTGATCTGTTCGAATCCAGACATCATTTTATTTTAATTAAGACCAACCTGTTTATTTCTGGAGTGCAAGAGTTTACAAGTTTCCCTCATCTTTCAGCTTTTTATTTAAACCAACTTGATATCATGGTGCATCGACTTCCTCTTTAAAGAAAAACAGATTATTAACCAGTCCAATTAAAGCACACACACAGCGCCGGCAGTCATAAATTTGACTGTCTGTCATATCACACTAAGGAAATGATAATCTTAATTTTGAAACGTAGTCATTTTGTCGTTAAAGCGTGCTCATTAAAGCATGACTTGATAGATACCTCTGATTTTCAGACAATTGTAAATCACAGGTACAGTCCCTTCTAAGTAACTTTGTACAAAACTTTGTGGTTATGAAAATTGGGAAAAGATGCTCTGGAAGAACTTACGTTTTAGTTTTGTTTTAGTTAACAGATTTGGGAATCATTCAAGTCAAGAAACAAACAAAATGAATGATAGTTTCAAAATATGTCATTCATTAAAGGTGATCCCTCCTACATGATAATGCAAACTAAGCCCTGAAAAAAAGTGATTTGTTTTATACTAGATCTAGAAGTATATGGATCACAGTAACTTGTGAGGTTTTTTCCCTCCTGAGATAAATGTCTAGATAAGCCACTGGAGATTATGGGAATAGGATCGATGAGACATAATGTTGTGTGAAAGGGATGGATAAAGCTGACCTTACCGATAAAGAACTTTGAGTTAATTTAATTATCCATCAGTTTTTTCTTCTTCCCTTTTCTTGTTATAGAAAGATCCAGAGGGTGATGCACTGAAGTATGACGTTCACTTCTGGATCGGAAAATATTCCACGCAGGTTCGTTAAATCTGTTAAATGGTAGTTTTTTTATCCAGTGTCAGCACCGCTGTAGTTCATTCCCTGATGAACAAATCTAATTGATAGTTTTAGGGATCAAATCCTTACTCATGTGTATATTTTGAGACAAGGCAGTTTATTTACAGCTGTCTCTCTCCACCCAAGTGTAGTTTACTGGTACATGATGTACAATCCATGATCTTAGGGTATTATGAATGTTTTATTCAAACAATTTCTCTGCAAGAAAACGTTGTTATTCAAAATATTTTTTTTAAAGTGCTGCATTACTATTTTCATCATCATTAAGAATAAACCAATATGATCTATGTGCAATTGACATAATGTGTCAAATGATTCTGAGTAAGATTGGATCTATTTGCTCATAGAATTTTCTGAGTATACTTAATCAACTTTTCTGACAGTTTCTTTCACATGCAGTCGCATGACCAGTTCTCAACGATCTTCAAATAGAAAACCATAAACATAAATGTGGTATGATGTATTACGTAATGTGAACATCATTTCTGTGGGATGTACAAGTTATAGGGTATTGAAGTTGCCTTTGGGTTCATTTTTCCCCTTTTACCTTTCCCTTTAAAATCCATCTTCTCTTTAAATGTGTAGGATGAGTATGGTACAGCAGCATACAAGACCGTTGAGCTGGATACACTTTTGGAAGATAAACCCATTCAGCATAGAGAGGTTCAAGGTCACGAAAGTACGCTCTTCAAGTCCTATTTCGAAACCCTCACGTAAGATTTTATTTGTTTCTTCCTAATGATTACTAGTGATGATAATATTGATGATAATCATGACTATGATGATGATGAAAATTGTTATAATGCGAAGATGCTACTACTACTACTTATATAATGAGAACTTTGGAAATCTACTGGCATCTAGAGCAGATGAGAAAAACATTTAAAAATGTCAAGCTTGCTGCTACCATATTTTTGTAATAAAATAGCTAGCATCAGAGAAAATGGAAAGAGAGAGGGGAAATAAAGCGAGGACAGACAGAGCCTAGAGAAAGAGAGAGAGAGAGAAGAGAAGGGGGATGAGCAAGAAAAATGCACCAATCAATTGTATGCTTTACAATGCATTTTTTAAAGAACCAAAACTGTAAAAAATTGACGGTCCCAGGTTTTGTAGGCTTATATTTACAATCCTTAATGAATTTTGTTGCTTCTATTATGTACATGTGAATTATTAATTTAATTGGGCAAAAGGCTTGCGTAGCCTGTAAGCCTATTTGACTGTTAGACAGCCTCCACTGCAGTTAAGACATGAATAATAATTAGGAATAATTGAAAAGCAAATCCTTTTCATTCGGATACCTCAATGAAGGTTATTAATTTGGATGAGTCTGTAACTTTGGAGGGAACAAAATTGTTGGTACAGATGAGATAGAAATAAAGTACCGTTTCTGTTGTACTTCCTGTGCTATGATGTGTCTAGTAGCGAAGCCGGCGTGATCCGGCTCGGAGTAAAAATGTCAGAGGAAAAAATGTCAGAGGTAAAAATGTCAGAGGTAAAAATGTCAGAGGTAAAACTGTCACAGGAAAAATTGTCAGAGGTAAATATATCAGAGGTATAAATGTTAGAAGTATAAAATAAAAACAAAAGCATGTGACAAGTTTGTTATGGTTACACGCGGGTTATATATAAGCCTTATCGAAAAAGAACAGCGAGGGATATTCTGCAGTTGTTATTTCACCGCTGCTTTATTTTCCACTTTCCCAGTTTAATTTTTTTTTACATTTCGGCCCCAAATTGTGACTTGTTGTCCCAATTATTGCCGAAGGAAGACGGGGGGGGGGGTCTTCTTCTGCTCTCCCTCTTCCTCTTATATATATGCTTTGCTATATATCCTTCCGAACAGTGGTCAATGCCTAGGCAGAGAAGGCAGACTAAGGCCAAAAAAAAAAAATTGTTTGGTTGTCCTCGATTGCTTTTCTGGAGTAGGGGCGGGCGGGCGGATTTTTTTTTTTTTTTTTTTTTTTTTTTTTTTACCTTCATTTTTTGTGTGTCTTTTTTTTTTTTTTTTCCCCATTTTTTTTTTTTTTTAAATATTTTGTTTTCCATAAAAAAAAAAAAATCATTGGGATTGTCAAGCATTTAAACAAAAAAAGTCTATAAAACACTTTAATATGGTAAAAGACTAGTTTAATGTACAATGAATATCAAGACCACCACAGAAAGTATTTTGGGCTTTGAAATACAGCACCTTTTAAATCTACATTGTACTACTTATAGCTACTTGCGCCCTCTATGTAGCAAACAATGCCTAATCGGTGACCATTGGTCCCCAATGATCCTCTTTATCTTATTTTAACTAAGGGCTGATTAGATGAGATAACCACTTGTCCAGTGACCTTGCAGGGTGGTCTAATCCCTCCTGTAAACTAGTACAGATGGGCTTTAAAATGAGTTTAAGAATGCTCAAAACCTGATTTGAATGAACGGCATTTTGACATAGAAAAATAAAAATGGCAAGTTTAATAAATACCTAATTGCGTACTGAAAAGACAAAACTGGCAACGGGACGCATTTTGATCCTTGCAAATGCATAAAATGGTATGTTTGGCATTTAAGATTGCTCCCCCCCCCCCAAAAAAAAAAAATATTTAAAAAAATGAATTAAAAAAAAAAAAAATGCGAGCGGCCCGAAAATGACGGGCGGGCGGTCGAGGACAACCAAATGATTTTTTTTTTTTTGGCCTAATGGGACATGGTTCTACTCCGAGTTTCGCGCCTTGGAAGCAGTCATCAGGCAACTGATAGCATTCTTAAAAGTACATGATTATCCTACAACCTTGGTACAAATACCCCTAAAATAAGACTTAACTAATAAAATACAATTAGAATTACTCATGAGTATTCTTATTGTATTGTATTCAGGTATTGTATTAGTCTTGTTGTATTGTATTGTATTAGTTAGTCTTATTTTGAGCGTATTTGTACCAAGGTTGTAGAGGAATCATGTACTTTGACGAATGCTATCAGTTGTTTGATGATCGCTTGCAAGGCGTGAAACTCGGAGTAGCAACCATGCATGTCCCATTAGTCTGCCTTATTCAATATTTATATACCGGTATATTATGCTTTTGTATAAGCAAATGGTACTGGTACACTGAGCAAACTTCTGGGGGAAAAGATTTCTAAAATCGAGAAGTTTGGCCATGTTGTATAGGCTGAGTTGTCGCACCATGGTGTAATCATTAAATAAAAAGAAAAGTCAGTACAGCCTCCAAAATAGAATCAGATATCTATGAACCTACCCCCCCCCCCCTCACTTCTCCTTTACTTTTGAAGATTGTTGGACATTTTAACTGCGTGGCAATGACTACTATTATATGTAATTTCCAATAAATGCATATTTCCGACAATTCCACTTTCTTGCGGGCTTGGTATTTTGATACTCTGAAACAAAGCAGAAAGCCATGTTATCAATGCTAACCGCAACATCACATTCCCAAAGTGCGCGCGTTGCAATAAAATATTGTCGATTACTATTGGGTATAAAATAGTCTGGGAGAAAATCAATAAGCAGCTTTGTTACAATAACGTGTGAGCGTTTGTTATTATTCTTATTATGCAAGTGTGGAAGAACATCAAAGAAAAAAGTTATTCCCTGAAAATCTATTTCAAATGACTTCATATACCAGATATGACAAGTAACAGCTTCATGAGGCCCGATTTGTATGCCATATGTTTGTGTAGTCCCATATCAATATCTTTCTGTGTAAAGTGCTTGTTACTTTACCAAGACTGGGCCAAAGCTTTTATCATTTTGATGACTCCAAAACCTTGCACTACACACGAATACTTACATGTTTATGCTTGATGATCAACCTTTTCTGATTGCTTCCACACCGTTTTCTTTCACAATGCAATCGCAAGACCAGAACTCGACTTTATCTTTAAATGCCACCCGCACCATCACATTCTGGAGAAGCGCGCGCTTTGCAGAGGTTCGTTGATAGCACTGGCCCTCAAGGGGGGGGGGGGGGGTGCAAATTTTAAAATTTCCGAGCTCACAACCCCCCCCCCCCCCCTCCTCCCCCACTGAGCGACTTTTCGGCCGGCGCGATTTTCAAATTTTCGGGAGCAAACCCCCCCCCCCCCCGACTGAGCGACTTTTCGGCCGGCGCGGTTTTCAAATTTTCGGGAGCAAAAAAAAAAAAAAAGTTGGGCCCCCTCCCCTAAGAAATCCTGGATCCGCGCCTGGTTGATAGGGCCCTCCTGAAAAGCGTCATATAAGAAATAGTTATTATTATTATTATTATTATAATTGTCGGATGGTTTATAATGGGGATGAGCTTCTGAATCGAGACTTGTCTTTTACTTTTTGTAGCGGGTTTTTAGTTTTCGGAGCGAGTTTTTACTTTTTGGAGCGACTTCTTGATTTTCTTATTCTTACACTTCCTTTGCCGCCATGAGGTGCTAAAGCTTTAGCACTCGGAGCCTCGGGGCGCCCAGCCATTATATGTAACTTTTCGTGGTTCATCGTGATTATATGTAATTATTTGTACTAAATGTACTACTCACTTTAACACTTGACTTTGATCGAGAATTTTAATTTCTTCGTTTGGACTTTGTTCCATATGCAAGCCTGATCACAAACAAATAAATTTCAAAATCTATTTTCCACCTTGTATTATCCTCAAGAAAGGAATATAATAGACTAGCCCACGCAGTAGCTGTACGTCTCGACATTCTGTGTGATAAAAGTGCTGAGATATTATGACGGCACTCATTTTTTTTGCTTGAACCTCCGACATTTTTTCCTCTGACACTTTAACCTCTGACATTTTTACCTCTGGCATTTTTTCCTCTGACATTTTTTCCTCTGACAATTTTACCTGGCACCAGTGATCCAGTGATGTGTCACTCGTAGCGCGCAAGCAGGGGTTTGTGTAATTTCTGCACCCAGCTTGTTCAGATATGACCTTGGTTATAAGTCTCCCAGCTGATTTTTTCCTATTGGCATGTTTACATACCACTCGGGATCATCTTTATTAAACTTGGATCTTGGTCTTTGCCACATCCATGGACAAAGAGGGTGCCACTTACTCTTGTACTTGATCAAATTGGTGACCAGAATCTCAAATATGAGTCCAGCTTGTGACAGGCCATCATCATCGCGGTGATTTTTGGTCAGTTTATCTCTCACTGAAAAATAGCGGCGATCGTTTTCCTCCGTGTGCAGCTCAAAATCATTTGGTGTCATTTCTCTGACATTCTCTCGTCCACGATTGGCAAAATAAATCATGATATCAATGAAGAATTTTCCGCTGTAACCCTACGGCAGAAGACAAATCCAGGCTTTCTTGAATGCGTTGCATGTCACTTTGGTTCATCACCGGCGGGTGTCGTTTGAAGTTACCCTTTCCAATATTTTTCAACTTTTCCAAAAAGGCTTTGAAGATCTTGTTGGAACCTTTAAACTCCGTACCTTTCACAATATCAACATTGCGAGTGGTTTGGAAATGCCTTTGCAGGCCATAACGAATCGATTGCATCGTTTTCTTCTTACAGTACAGCTCTCCGGTCTTTTGGCGAGCTCCTAATCTTGCAAGAAGATTATCCAAATTATCCACGTCGCCCATGTTCTCGATGTCACCAATATTGCATGTTGAGGAGTAATCCTTAAAGATAGAGACCGCATACTTGATCTGTCTCTTTGTATTTTTACTATCTGCATCCTCGAGTAACTGCTCTAAATCCTCCATACTTAATAAGTCGAATCTTGGAGTTGGAGCTCCATCGGTGTCCATGTCACTCGCCATGTTGAATTCCTACGCGCTGCGCGTATCCGTGCGATTGCGGTAGCCTAGCAACTCAAAAAAATTGTGTGCGCAACTAAGTCGCGGGAGGGGTTAGGGCTCCTATCCCAGGGTTGGATAGTAGCTATCAAACGCTCTGACGTAATGATACTTGATAGATCGAAATGCTCCTTGACATGTGATATAGTTTTGACCAATCAGTGAATGACAATCTATGTATGAGGTATATAAGGTCTCATATTTACTGATTAGCTCTTTTAGGATTACAACAAGTGTAATATGATTTTATTAAACCACTGCATGCTCAGATGTCTGATAAGGGTAATAATAATAATTTTGTAATCTGTATCACGTCAATTAATAATGATTTATGGATAACTTTATTATGATAAAGATATTGATTGTATTAGCTATTATAGTCTCCTAAATTGTTTTCCTATTTATTTGTTGTTTTCTGTCAATTTTGTAGGCTTCTGAAGGGTGGTGCTGACACTGGTTTTAGACGTGTACTACCAGAGCAATACATACCACGTCTTTTCCATGTGAAGAAAGAGTCCAGAACAAAAATCTCATGTACTCAGGTGAATAAAATATCATTTTAGTTGAATTCATACCAATTGATTGATTGATTTTATTCGTCAAGTATAGTACATTGAATGCTTACATAAAGCAAAATGAAACGAAAAGATACATTGACAGGATAACCCATGAAAGCCGGAAAAGGCTTATTTCCAACGGGGTCCTATAAAGTACGTGTACAGTACGGCATGAGAATAAAATATCACAACTAATAACTACTACGAATATTACAAATAAATAATATAACATAAACAACAACAAAAATTTCTAGAACTTATAGCAAACAATGATCTACGGTATATTATGCAAGATTAAACTTAAAAACATGCGCTACACATAATGAACTGTGATTTAAGATAACTAATATTACTGTTCTTGAAGGGATTCATGCTTTAGGTATTGTTTTAATACACTTTTAAAGTGTGAAAAATTCAACTATTTTGACATGTTTTGGGAGAGAATTCCAAAATTGGATACCATTAAAATAAAAAGAGTTTCCAATTTGTCCTTTTCGCTTGGGTAAAACAAAATTAAAATGACTATTTCTTGTATCGTATCCATGGATATTTGAGACACGAGTAAAATTATTAGTAATATAATGATCTACATCTGAGTAGTATATTTTATGGACATGGTGTAACACGAGTTGTTTAGACCTTTGACCTACATAGAGTATACCTGCTTCTTCAAGTTCATTTTTCCCGACGTGTGTTCTTGGGCCTAAGCAATTAATAAATCTTACCATCTTATTCTGAATTATTCTTAACTTTTTCTTATCCATCTTGCCCAGACTACTGTACCAAGCAGCATTAGCATAATCAAAATAAACATAATCAAATAAAAATTGTATCAAAGCAAAACACAAAATAACGTCTCGACTTCATGTTCATACAAGTTTGGTATCTATATAAAGGGATTTTGTTTGGGTTTGATAAGGCCTATACTCCCATCAGCGAATTTTCTGATCGTAAGATGCTAGTAGAATGGTAATAAATTTTGAATTGAATATTAAATCTAAAGTTCAAATTGGAATCGGTATAGAATTTTAAAGTGAATTAGAACAATTTTAAATTGAAATTAAGTTGAAAATTAAGCCATTGTCATCTCTCTTACTGCTTCCCCTGTCAAATTTTGATTCAATTTTTGTTTGTATTTACGTGGAGGTGTCGTGGTATAGTGGATACGTCACCGGACTGTGGATCACATGGTTCGCGGTTAAAAATATTTTTATTTCAACAATATTAGTTAGATGTAATAAAGTATAAAATTAAATGCATCATTGTGTTTTAGTGTCAATATCGAGGGTAGAAAAGAGTAGGAGCCAGTGTTACGGACACTACAGATCTGTGTTACAGACAGAAGGAGTATAATATCAAGGCCTGCAAGTCAAACTGTACCTCCTTTCCTGGATAATAGTGTTCTAACAAAAAAAATAACGACACTTATGTCCTTTAGCTATACATTCATCTACGATAGTGCCACACTCCACCCAGGTGAAGTAAAATGGTACCTGGCAGGAATTCCTTGGAATGATTTCGTGCCCTTTTATGGTAGCCATGCTTAAGCCGGGTAGTAACTGCATGTGGAGCGCCAGGGAGTGTCAAATCTGACAGACATGAGCGCTATACAAGAACCCACTATTATTATTATTATTATTATTTTGTCCATTATTCAGGTCTCTCTGAAGAAAGGTAATCTGAAGTCTGATGATGTCTTTATCTTGGATCTTGGAGCGAAGATTTACCAGTGGAACGGTGCCAGCTGCAGTCATGATGAAAAATTTAAGGTAATAATTTGAGATTTTATATCAACCTTCTTCCCGCCAAGCTCATAGGGGTGATTCGATCTGTCTTTAAAAATAAAATGTTGACAAGATTTGATAGCGTATTGAGAGAGAGAGAGAGAGAGAGAGACATAGTGTATAGTTGTAACACACAATGCACATGTAGAGGGGTAGCTATAGTTATAGGGTCTACGTTGTAACACACAATGCACATGTATAGGGGTAGATAGTTATAGGGTCTAGTTGTAACATGTAGAGGGTAGCTAGTTATAGGTTAAATCATGAAGCTTCACATTGTTCCCTAGCTCCATAATACAATCTGCAGGAAACCACTTAGGGCTGGGTGAAATTAGTTACCAGTCAGAACCAACTTCCGATGATGTAACTTTCTCTCATCTAGCTACGCCGGGCTAACATACTGGATATCACCGTCTACCATAGTCTTGGGTTAGATCATGGACTTTCCGATTGTTCCTTTATTCTCATGTACAATCTCTATGGGAGAGAAATGTTTGACTCTCCATGGAAATGACTAACCAACATGGAATGAACTCTGGTGTCGTAACTATCAGTCTCAACTAGCTATGCCATTCATGCTCCTATTATTTTGGTGTTTCAGGCTGCTCAGGAGGTAGCTAAGATCAAGGCAAGACGAGGCAAGAGCAGTGTTGAAACCCTCGAAGAGAGCAGCACCCGCCCTAGATCATCCTTGCTTCAAACCCCCTTAAAGACGGCGAGAGTAAGGCTAAGCCAAGTGCAGTGAAGGGGGAGAGGAAAATGTTCAGGTAAGATCGATGGCTGGGCATTAATTGTTCACAAAAACGTCATCAAGCACAAGTTTGATGATATCCCCAGTGAAATGTGTGATAATTAAATAGCATTACAACGGGATGTCAGAGAATCACGGTTTCATGAAACACACCCATGATATTGGTTTTGAAGAGGTAATTGTGTTAAATGTTGGTGGTTGTTATGATAGTATTGTTGGGGCTTATTGTTCCATCGGATCTTCGCGTCTAATTCGCGCGCTGTTTACACAAATTTTTGTGAATAATTTAAAGCTCGAAGGGTCGTGTGTAACGTTTGTTAAATACATCCCTCTTATCACCAAAGTGTTGGGTCCAGTTTACCCAACACTTTCTGAAGAACCTACAGGAAGTTTACAAAAAACTTGCATCTCGACATGACACTTTTTAATACAAGATGAGAGTCCAAAAAAGCCAACAATCTACACTCCGTCATTGTGTCATTGTATGGGGATATTTTCACTTAAAGATTAACCTTATCCAAAGACCATCCTTGAAAATTATTTGCATTAAGTTTACCCGACCTTTCTTGAACACTTTGTTCTGATCACCCTGATTCACATTTTGTTACAGGATCAGTGATGCTGACGGCAGTTTGGACATGGAAGCAATGGACGGTGAAATCAGCAAGGATAAACTGACATCCGATGTAAGTAAACACAGCTGCTCATGAAAAAAATGTCAAGATGTCGTCAGTGTTTTCTTATTTTTTATTGAAGAGGGAGGCTTTGGGCATGCATTTATCTGTATGCATGGTAAGATGATGTAAGACTTGATGATTGACCCTGCAGGAGTTGATTTCAGAGATCCACTTCTTCTTCTTATCGAGTCACTACACAAGTCCCGTCCAGTGGTAGTTACTAAAAGAAACTTGAGTAGTGTGGTTGAAGGATTCGCAGATTTTCATCTGACGGACCGCGACGTGAACGCTCCTTCAATGGCCCCATTGTTTTTACTGTTCTCCTACACTTAACTATAGTCTAGATACAGTACAGGTGATTGATCTGCAGTAACCTCTAAATAAGCTATATGGTAATGCAGCAGAATTAATGATAGTATATCGTATATATTTTGAGGAGGTATCAGCAAGGTAGACTAAACTATAAAAAAATATTTAAAAAAAAAGATAAAGACGTATGACATAAAAAGAATGTAATCGAAATGTCCGACTAGGTTCCGTGGCACAAACTCGGCATTATTGGACAAACCTACCATTGGAGAAACCTAACAATTACAGAGCTTGGTCTTGTTGCTCTGTTCGGCAGCAGTTTAAGGATATGAAACCCCGCGGCACACTACTCACAAGAGCTCTAACAAGCCAAGCTTATACAGAGCCTAAAAGTAAAATAAAATAATACCACTATTATAATAGATCCACTATTAAAACCTGTCTTGTGGTATGGGTACATGCATTTATGCCCCAAAATTGCATGCAACTCCTGTTGCATATCATCCGAGGCGGCTTTCAGTTGCTTTAATAAAAAAACATTAACAAAAATATATAGAAAATAAATAAGATTATGATTATGAATAATTTAGTTCTTACTGTAAGTTCATAACATATGCAATTGTACATATTGACTACTACAGGATGTCTATGTGATTAACACTGGAGAACACGTCTACTGTTGGGTCGGCAAAGGAGCCTCCATCGACGAAAGGAAGAATGCTCTATCCTACGCAAGCGTAAGTTACCATCTTGTATAGAGTGGATCCAGGATTTTAAGGGAGTACAATTCAGAAAATACATCTGAAAATCAAAAAAGGAAAACAAATGAACAAAAACAAAAGGAGGAAAAGAAAAATTACAAAATTAAAGAAGAGGGTAAAAAAAAATGAAAAGGGGCCCTCATTTTTAAAGAAAAAGGGAACACAGGTCTGCTGTCAATTCAAGATGTGTGAGCTTCTAGCTGTTATCTCTAATTATTCACAATAAAACTTATAAATTTAATTTAATTCAACTTTTGTGTATGACATGTATCATCATGCCATCATTTCTGATATTTCCTCTCAACAGAATTACCTGAACAAGACTGAGACACCTTGGTTGCCCATCTCTGTCGTTGCCGAGGTCAATGAATCAGATGCATTCATCAAGGCCTTCTAAAGCTTTTAGCAACCAAGACGACCTTAGAGGGAACCTATCACCAATTTGAGAACAAATCTTCTGCCTGTAACTACTTCGGTAGTTCATTTATACCCTACGCTGACTTGAGTCTAAATCATGTTTAAACAACTTAGAGGCCGTGTTACAGTCTACTTAATTGGTAGGCCAAGTTTGAATTCAGGTCTCATCACCAAAACAGTTTTTAATTTTGATGTTTGTGATTCCGTCATAACATCCTGTACTATAAAATATTAATCAACTTTAAATATAGACTCCTAAAAAGAGGATTCTTGCAAATCGTTATACCACAATTTCACAATATATACCCAGACGTTGTGTGTCCGGACTGGTTGTGTATCCGGACTGGTTGTGTATCCGGACAGTTAATTAAAACAGACATTTGAAGAAGTTTATAAGCAGTATTTCATTAGAGAAGACTTTATGTTTGTTAATTAGTGTCTGGACAATGTCAAATCGAAACTAATAACTTGTCTTTGGTTTATTGAGACTAACAATGATATTTGAAAACTAAAATGTTTATAAAAATAACACTTTTTATGTCTTAATATGGATTTGCATTCTATAACTTGTGGTGACGATTTATTATTTATTTCATTTTGTATTCTCTATAAGCCTATTTTTAGAAGAGCATTCTTGTATGAAATGGTGTCATGAGATTGTATATAAGAATTGCCTTCAATAATTGAAAAAGTAAGGGCTTAATCAGCTATTGTGTCTTTTAAACTAATAATTTATGTATTGTTTCAAGAGTAATAATTGATCCTTCTAGGTATGAAACTCTTTTTTTCTTTCAACTTCATGAAAAGTACCTATTGTGCCTTCATGCACTTAAAAATCAGTCTTGCCTGACATGAACGACCAGTGTATTAATTGTTTTCTTAAACATGGGTATACTACTTGTTGCACCTACCTAGCGTATCTAGCGTATGAAGCCCCGGGATGAAGCCTCTTCGCGCATGCATGCACCGTTAATGCAATGCAATGTTTTAATACACTGTTAAATTCAAGGCTATAGTAGCACTATACAGTTTGCTATCACTTTTTGCTCGAAGGCAGTGCTCCCTTATAAATCTCTTTCTTGGTAAGTTTTCATTTAAAAATGCATTTGCGAGGGCCGGTTGAAATGCAGAAATCTACCGCTCACTTGCTTTGCTCCCTCTCTTGTAAATCTAAGGAGATATATTATATTAGTAGTTGGCTGGGCCGTGCCCAAATGCAGTGTTGCCCTGGCGTCATTATACCTAGATATGGCTGTGGACGAATGCATTAGGTCTAATTACATTACGAAGTTGGCGAAAGATCCTTACCAGATTGAGAATTAATTGTCGGTCTTATTTGTTGGACATTAACTGGGATTAATTTTTTCTTCACAAATCTATGTAGAAGATACATTGAAAAAAGATTTGCCTATATATTGAATGCGTACTTCTATATAGTTTAACAGTAGAGAAATTAACTATACATCAAAATGATAAGCCTTTCTCATACTCGAATGTGAAATTTTATTTTTCATTAATTTAAAATGACGTCTTTGTTGATAATTTACTATGATAAAGCATATTCAGCTTCCTAGAAGTAAAGAATAAATGTGGCGGGAATTTCGATGTTCTTGTGCGATCATTTTCTTAGATAAAAGATACTGATCAAAGTAGTTAAGTATGCAAGGAGTGTCGGGGATGACGGAACGAGGGGGGGGGGGGGGGGTTCGAATGTTTAGGGAGAGGGGAGGGGAGTGGAGACAAGTAGGTAGTGAAAGGGAGAAAAAGAGAAAGAATGAGAGGGAAGAGAGACTCGAAAGTGAAAGAAAAAAAAGAGAGAAGGGGAAAAGTGGAGGACTTTTTCTTGACGTTTGAAAAATGGCGCACATTTCATAACGATTTTTGTTGATTTTTTAAGTTCTAAATATTGCAATGAACCATAATTCTAGTGCACTAAATTATTCTCAGTGCCGGATTCAGGAGGCACAGGGGACACGTGCATCCCCCCCCCCGGTAAAAAAAAAAGGGGGAAGGGGAGAAAACGAGAAAAAAGAGGGAGGAGACAAAAGGGAGAAAAGAAAAAAAGGGAAAGAGAGGAGAGAAAAGATGGAAAGACGGAGGAGAGAAAAGGGGGAAAAGGAGAATAATGAGAAAGGGGAAAGAAAGAAAGGGGGATAATATTATAAGGTGTTTTTTTTACCGGGAAAGGGGCGGGGGCACGCAGTTTTGCAGTGTGCATAATATGGGGTCCCTCTTGCCAGGCGTGTAGCCCCAACCCCCCCCCCCCAAAAAAAAAAAATGGAAAAAAGGGGGACTGAAGAGAGAATTGTTGTGAGTAAAAGGAGAAAGAACAAAGATGAAAGGGAATTCAACAACGATAGAAGAGAGGTACGAGAGCATGAGGAGTTGCATTTCTTTTAAAAGAATAAATGGGATAACAACCAGAGGCGTCGCTAAAAGGGGGGGGGGGGTGGGGTGCGACACCCCCACCTGTCGGATATTGTCGGGAAAATTGCGCTGCTGTCGGGGAAAAAATGAGAAAAGGGGGAGGGGAAAAATGAGAGGGAAAGGGAAAGAAAAAATGAAAGAAGAATAAAGGAAAGAGAAGAGAAGAAAGAAAAAAGAAAAAGAGGAATGAGAGGAAAGAAAGGAAAAGAAAGAAAAGAAATAAAAAGAAGAGAAAAAGGAAACAAAAGAAACGGGGGGGGGGGGTGAAACAGAATAGAGAGAGAGAGAAGGGGGTAGAGCCTGACAGAAGAGGGGTGGGAGGAAGAGTGAGAGAGGGATGTTGGGTGGAGTCACCACGTCGAGGGGGCAAGAAAGATACGCATAGATAATAATTTGCTGTGTCGGGTCCGCTGTGCCGGTATTCTTGCTCAATCCTCGTGTTCAATATCAATGCAGAAGTTTTTTGAAATTCAGACAATGATTAGTCGATACAACGACTCGTTTTCTTTCTTTAATAATTTAATTAAATGTCAAAGCTCCCGCGCAAAGCGCGGGTCGAGGAAACTGAATTCAGACGAGGATTAAAAGTCGAGAAGGTACAACGAATCGTCTTCTTTCTCTAATAACTTAATGAAGTGTCAAAGCTTCCGCGCTTCGTGCATGGGAGGGAACTGAAAAATATCTTAGTACCTTGCCCCGGGTTTATGAGGTTAAATTTGTAGACATTGGGACATTGGCATTAATATATTTGTCGGTAATTGATGGCATGTTTTGTCGGTAATCGGTACAACGGGTCAAGGGGCTCATGGGGCCATTGGTGGGGGACCATGGGGCAGAGCCCCCTGACGCTCAGGGGTTTTAGTATTTAATTACGGTCAGATGAGCATCCCGTCTTAGGGCCTTGGTGGGGTCCAGGGAGCAGAGCCCCCGGAAGCTCGGGTTTTTTAGGTATTTAATTAGGGTCAGATGAGCATCCAGGGGCCCGTCTTAGGGCACTTGGTGGGGTCCAGGGGGCAGAGCCCCCTGAAGCTGTTTTTTTTTAGGTATTTAATTACGGTCAGATGAGCATCCGTCTTAGGGTCCTTGGTGGGGTCGGGGACGGAGCCCCCTTAAGCTCTGGGGTTTTAGGCATTTAATTACGGTCAGATGAGCATATTTTGATACCTAATTTGTGACATTGGCAGTTCACTTATTTTTTCTCTCTCTCTTCTTTCTGTTTCTCTGTAACATACTTTTTCAAAAAGTGAGGGGGGCTCGAGCCCCCGAGCCCAGCCGTTTCTGCAGGCCCTGACATGAAGCCTTTTCGTCCGACTGTATAAATTCGGGAATTTCTAATTTTTCAACAAACGCATACAAAGGTATATGACTTGCAACAAAATTGAGAACAAATACCAGAAAATCATGTCATTTCAGCAACATTTGTCAATCTTAGGGGCTCATGTCTTCTCATCCCTATAACAAAAAATACACACGCTTTCCAATCCTCTCACAATTACCGTGTTTACACATACCGTGTTTACACAGTGATCCGCTCGAGGATTGAAGCCGGGTTGAAGCCGCGAGGGGGTTGAAGCCTCTATAAAGCGCGCAAATGTGATCGTGTTTACACAGCAAGAAAAAAAAAAGGCGGCTTCAACCCTCGAGACGGATCACATTTACCGTGTTTACACAGTGTTCCGCATCGAGGGTTGAAGCCGGGTTGAAGCCGCGAGGGGATTGAAGCCGGGTTGAAGCCTGCAGTTTTATGTGTGTAAACGGGATCCAGTGAGGATCAGGCGCGGATCTACGGGGGGGGGTTTAGGGGGTTTAAAAACCCCCCCCCCCCCCTTGGGCGGCCCCCCCCCCCCCAAAAAAAAAAGGGAAAAAAAAAGAAAAAATGAAAGAAAAAAAGAAAGAAAAAAGAACGCACGCTGGAGACCCTTTCAAGTGCAAATATTGTGAGAAGATATTCAACTCATCTGGTAACTTAACCAAACACTGATAACTCTGGATATAACTGTGTATTAAACTGTTACTTGATTTAAAAAGACGTTATCATGCACTGCTTTTTATGGTCTCCATTGTGTTAATAGATGCCAGGAAAACATCACTTACGGGGTTCAAATAAACACCCCCCCAAAAAATCGGATCGCCGCTTCGCGGCTCGTGGACGATGCTCCGCATCGTCATTATTTTGGTCAACCCCCCCCCTTAGCAAAAAGCTAGATCCGCCCCTGAGGATTGAAGCCGGGTTGAAGCTAGCCTCTTGTCGATGCCCTCGCGCTGTTGGAGTCTCTAAATTCTGACGAGCGAAGCGAGTCAGAGAAACCGAGGCGCTCGCGCTGAGGGCCTCTTGACAAGTGATCTGGATTTCTTATGTTTTACTTTGTTTGGCGAATATTCCGACCCAGCAGAGTTCGGTGAAAGTCATCCAATCAGAGAGAGCTACTATGACGTAATATCTACCGCTCTGTGCGAATTCCCTCCGAGAGCGAGACTGGCCGCCTAGTTGTAGTCTGCAAGCACAAACCCTGGTCAGTCGTAACAGAGAGTGTGCACTATAAGACTACCATATGCCACGTACTATAAGCTGTTCCTGACCTATATTGGTACAACCAGTAGGTACCAGTAGATAGCTGGGCTAGGCTTCTCTCAAGGCACAATGATTTTTTTGATAAAGTGTCAAATTAGGGTCTGTGCTTGCAGACTAGCCTAGTTGGGCAATCCCGAACACACACGTACACACACACAATCGCTGCGGTCTATAGACATGCATAATTCAGTAGGAAATCGGGTCTCATGAATATATAATTCAGATCACTTGTCAAGAGGCCCTCAGCGCGAGCGCCTCGGTTTCTCTGACTCGCTTCGCTCGTCAGAATTTAGAGACTCCAACAGCGCGAGGGCATCGACAAGAGGCTAGGTTGAAGCCGCCTCTTGAATCCACCAGAATTGCATGTCTCAACCCACCTCGCGGCTTCAACCCTGCAATTTTATGCTGTGTAAACGGGATCTGATCCGCCTCGAGGGTTGAAGTCGGTGGGCCGACGTGAGCAGCCAATGAAAATGGTAGTACTGATATCCCAATACGAAAATCCAATTGAAACCAATTGAACACCAATTGAATTTTCAATTGGTTTCAATTGGTTCCAATTGGTTCCAATTGGTTTCAATTGGTCTCAATAGGTTTTAACAGGTTTCAATGGGACTTTAATAGGACTCCAGATTGTCCCTATTGGACCAATTGGACCCATTGGCCCCATTGGCCTAGGCCCCATTAGACTTTAATGGGACCCCAATTGGTTTCAATTGGACCAATTGGCCTGAAGTTGGACTTCAATTGGTCCAATTGAAACCAATTGAAAACCTTTTAAAGTCTAATGGGGCCGATTGGTCCAATTGAAATCCCATTAAAGTCTAATGGGGCCAATTGAAACCAATTGAAACCAATAGGACCAATGTTAAATAGAAACCAATTGGACAAATATAAACCAATTGAGGTCCCATTAAAGTCTAATGGGGCCTAGGCCAATGGGGCCAATGGGTCCAATTGGACCAATTGACACAATCTGAAGTCATATTAAAGTCCCATTGAAACCTGTTAAAACCTATTGAGACCAATTGAAACCATTTGGAACCAATTGGAACCAACATATCTATGCATCTCATGCATATTCATTATTACTTTACACGTGTGACAGAAAAATACATTTATCATGATTTGTTAAGCAAATTAAGACAATGCACATCATTTTTGTGATTTCTATTTTCCTTCGGCAATTATTAACCAATAGATTATTTTGTCTGATCATGTTACAATTACATTCACGTTTTAGCAATATATATATTGATTATATGATTACTAACCAAGAAACAATATACATATTTAGTATATATATGTGTACGAGCCTGTGTCACTTTAAATGTTACTCTTGAATACACTTCAAATGATCTATGTGATGAAGTTAATACAATCGAGAATAGAACATACCTAATTGGTGGATTGGTGGACAGTTGCCAATATCGATTATGAAGTATCAGTTTATCACTGGTTCTTCTACCTGGATCGATTTACCAATTGAATACCAATTGGCAATTTGGAGTACATGTAAAGTGAAACAATGGGTTCCTATTGGAACCAATTGGCAATTAGTCCCCATTAAAACCAATTGCCAGTTGGTTTCAATGGGGACCAATTGCCAATTAATTGCATCGTTTCAACGTGTACAAAATTGTAAAATCCACTCAGACTAATACTGGATACATGTTCACGAAAGTTATGTAATATTATACAACAATTTTACCTAAGATACATTCTATTGAACACAGCTTCATGAACATGAGTTTCATTACTTGTTTGTATGCCCTACCTTTCGTTCAGAAAGAAAATTGTTCATCGATAAATATTTTATTGAAAGACCAAATACACTAAAAATGGGTCAGCTTTTTAACTCCAATAATGTACATACACGTTTAAACTTAGTAAAATTCTGTCGAAAAATAATGCTTCGTTTTCATTAATTTATGTATGTGCAAAAAACATGTTATGAGTTCAATATTAACTTTATTTTTCTCTTTTTTGTCTTATATCAATTTATTAAATTGATATCAAGAATATTTTCAGTAATTCATTAATTCAGATATCAATTTACTGGTGCCAGTAAATCTCTTTTTCAATTGCTTCCATTAATTTCGTCATTAATTATCGTTTTAATTAATATTATCGTTTTGTTTTTGATTATTATTATTATTATCATCATCAATATTGTTATTATCATTATCATCATAATTTTTCTCACTATTGTCGATAGTGTTATTTTTGTATGGATTAACATTAATTCTATTTGTATTGTATATTTCACAGTGTTAAATTGACAAATTCAAACTGATTGTTAACTTCTCCAATACCCCAATGTGGGTGACATGAGAATAAATTGTCATTGTCATTGTCAGTAGTGGGGCGTAGACAACGGGGGGGGGGGGGATGAGGGGGATGCATCCCCCCACCTCACAAGGTGGGGGGATGGCATGTACAATCATCCCCCAGGTTTTGGGGAATGATATTTGCTTACTTAATAAGTCATAATGATGATAATAATAGTAATAATAATAATGATAACAATAATATTAATAATAATAATAATTATGATGATGATAATAATAATCCTCATCATTATTGTAATTGTGTTTATTGTTATTAGCCGCATTCACACGGTGAAAGCCAATTCAGACGGTAAAAAAAAGAAAATCTTACAAGTATTTTGTGGTTATCTTGTGGTTTGGAAACCACAAGATAACCACAAGATTAAACAGGCGCGGATCTACGAGGGGGGGGGTTAGGGGGTTTAAACCCCCCTTGGGCGGCCCAAAAAACAAACAAAACAAACAAAAGGGGGGAAAAAAAAAAAAAAAAAAAAGAAAGAAAAAAGAACGCACGCTGGAGAGAAACCCTTTCAAGTGCAAATATTGTGAGAAGATATTCAACTCATATGGTAACTTAACCTAACACATGATAACTCTGGATATAGCTGTGTATTTAACTGTTACTTGATTTAAAAAGACGTTATCATGCACTGCTTTTTATGGTCTCCATTGTGTTAATAGATGCCAGGAAAACATCACTTACGGGGTTCAAATAAACACCCCAAAAAAAATCGGCTCGCTGCTTCGCGGCTCGTGGACGATGCTCCGCATCGTCATTATTTTGGTCAACCCCTCCCCTTAGCAAAAAGCTAGATTCGCCCCTGAGTCATCCCCCCAGGTGTACGAACCTGTCTACGCCACTGGTCAGTACTATCATTTTCATTGGCTGCTCACGTCGGCCCACATGGCTTCAACCCTCGAGGCGGATCAGATCCCGTTTACACGACATAAAATTGCCGGCTTCAACCCGCCTCGTGGGTTGAGACCTGCAATTCTGGTGGATTCAAATGGCGGCTTCAACCCGGCTTCAATCCTCACTGGGATCCCGTTTACACACATAAAACTGCAGGCTTCAACCCGGCTTCAACCCCCTCCCGGCTTCAACCCGGCTTCAACCCTCGATGCCGGATCACTGTGTAAACACGGTATGTGTAAACACGGTACATATTTCCACGATATGCGCGTATCGTTAGTATAAAAACCTCCATTGATAAATAAAGGTGGCATGCGGAATGTTAAAGGTAATACAAAGTTTTGATATGGGGTCATGAATTTGGTGCAAATGAACATATTGGAAGCATATGCGATACTACAATATCCAGTGATCGTTGTCGCGGTTGAAATCGAGTCGAAAGTTATGAAATTGTAGATAATAAACTCTTTATGTTGTATAGCTCCCTCTCAAGGTCAAGACATTTCTTAAGCTATAAAACAATGTTTCTTGACTAAAATCGACCGATAGCTTTTCCCGTTTGGAAATTATATATCACAACTGCATATTCTGAGATTTTCATGGTCGCAGCTACCATTGTACGGCCGTAGGCGCTTTTTGAATTTTATCAACATTTACCGGGAGCACCGGTAAATGTTTATATTCAATTTTTCTCGAAAACAGACGTGAATTAGGGGCTACATTTTCTAGTGCTTACAATACATCAACAGGGGCATCCAAATATATCGAATCCCTATCCACCCTTTTTTCAAAATTTCCGAAAACTTTGTATTACCTTTAAGGAATTGAATTCCTGTTAACTTACCTATTCTTTGAATGGAATTTTATATGTGATTTAATTCCAATTTTTATTATTGTTATGTTCTTTTGGGTTGAAAATACAAACCATCTTTACTCCTTTACTGCATTTCTTCTTTTTTGTGTAGGGGGGGGGGGGGGGTTTGGGGGGGCCAAATTGCGTTTTGCCCCCCCCCCCCCACACACACTTTTTTGGTTGTGGGGGGGCAAGTGCCCCCCTGCCCCCCTCCCCACTTCCGGTGCCTATGTAAACAACGTCTCGCGACGTGACAGACCACTTTTCTCTAACTTCTAACCAATCAGAAGGCCTCGTTTTTTTCTTCCAGGAAGTGCTGGTGGACATTAATGCGCCAAATGTGGTTCTCAAATTGCAAACGAACCCTACTCTTGGAGGGGGTAGGGGAAAGCAATTTACGTCATATACTCCAGGAAGTGCCTGAAAATGCGCCTAATGTGATTCTAAAATTGCAAATGCTTTCTACTCACGGAAGGGGTTCTGACCCTTCTACTTTGACAAATACTCCTTTTCCTTTGTTAGAAGTGTCCCTTCCCCCTTTTTAAAGTGCCCCTTTCACATCTGATAAGTGTCCCTTTTATTATTGTGACTCGTGCCCTCTTTCCTTTCTAATAAGAGCCCCTTCTCCTTCTCCTGCCCCTTTTAAACTCTGATCATGATAAACGCCCCTATTAACATCTGAAAAGTGTCCTTTTTCCTTCGACAAATACCCCTTTTCTATTCTCATAAGTGCCTCTATTCACCTTTGATGGGTACCCCTTTACCTCTGATAACTTGCCCGTATTCAAATCTGAGATGTGTCTGTATTACATTGACAATTGCCCCTTTTCCTTTATAATAACTTGCCCTTCCCCTATGGTAAGTGATTCTTTTCATCTCTGATGAGTGCCCCCTTTTATTTTGATACATGCCCCATTTTCCTTTCTAACAAGTGCCCTTTTCCTTCTGATAAGTGTCCCATATTTACTTCTTTTTTAAAGAGCCCCTGCCCCTTTCCTTCGACAAAGGACCCTTTTCCTTTATAATAAATGCCCCATTCCATTCTCATAATTTATAAGTGATTTTTAAATTTCTGGTGAAAGCCTATATTTTACCTCTGATAATTGCCTTTTTTGAAATATCACAACAATATTTATTTATTTATGCATATTCACAACTTCACAATTCACTTGAGATAACATCACATGAAAAAGAATAATTTTTATAATTTAACAAATCATTTTCAATTTCACAATCCATTTGAATTGACTTCACATAAAAAAAGAACACTGATAACAATGTTTTGTCAAAGACAAGTTGCAACTATTATACAGTTTAAAGAATGAACACATAAAGGTGATGAAACATAAACAAATAGAGCTTGAATCGTTTAATACAACACCTTTCAAATAATTATATGACAAAAAAAAATTCATAAAGGGTAGTGAACTATTTACACTATTTACAAAGAACAAGAAAAAAAAAAACCTGAAAAACAGAAGTATATTGTTTAGTCTAGTAAAATTTTATGTTCGATATAATGAGAACTGATAATATATGTAAGTAATATCTTACATCTGTAAAATGATAATACATTCGAGTACTCTTTTAAAGGAGTTTGGTGATTTTATATTTCGAATATTGTTAGGTAGAGAATTCCACACATCTGGACCCCTATGTCTGATTGATTTCTGGGCTAAATTAGTGTGACACCGGGATTGACCATCACATAATTCCACGACGGTCTTGTTGGATATGAGTGATCCATGTTATTAGGTTGGAACACTAGATAATGAAGTAGGTAACAACCCCGCCCCCACTCCGTGAACGGAGGGATATCATGCGTGTTTCCAAACTCTCCGGCTCGTAACAAAAGAAAAAGGTCTACCCGTATTGACTTTACACATCGGACTTTTGCTGAAAGGGGGGGGGGGGTGCTGAAAAAGACTCGTATAACAAAAGAAAAAGGTCGACCCGTATTGACTTTACACACCGGACTTTTGCTGAAAAGGGGGGGGGGGTCGCTGGGAACACGCATATGCGTGCCCTAAATAACACTGGGTGGTAGGGGGGGGGGGCAGGGTACCAACTTGATATTGAAACGGAACATAAATAAATTTGGAGGAAGTTAATATCATCAACCTTTAAGCATTTCAGTTTAACAAATAGTGGGGAAGCACGGTAAAGATAACCAGCTCTGGTACATATGCGTACAGCTTCCTTTTGCAGCAGAAGAATATAATTAGTCACACACTTCGATGTTGCCCACAAAATATTACAATAGGAGATATGTGGTAAAACTATATAGCATAAGTATATTCTATCAGAAACAAAATATTTTATTTTATACAGTACACCAACACTTCTGGTAATTGGTGTTCCTTGCAGTCAAATTTGGTTAATTGACATGTGGTCCTTTTTTCTTCTTCTAATAAGTGTCCTTTTCCCTTCTAGCTGATAAGTGCCCCCTTTTTCTTTCTCCATGTTAAACATGTGGTCTTTTCTTAATTTCCCTCAAAGTTTGCTCGTTAATCTGAAAAAAAATGTTTATTCATGCAGTCTTTCATGATGAGACCCGTGAGGATTAGGATTAATTACTTCTTTATAAATTATGTAATTTTCGCAAAAATGAATATTCCGATCATCACACCCAACTGCAAAAGTATATGCTGCTTAAGCAGTATTTTGGACCGAATCCAACCCTGATAATGTAATCATAATGTAGGGGCATATAACAATATCTAAACATTGCATATTTTCGCTTTGAGGTTTCCCCTTGTATATGCCTAATTCTAGTTTTTTTCTCCAGAAAGTAGCCTTTTTTGTGCCCCCCCCCCCCCCCCCCCCCCCCCTCCCGGCCCTCCCTTCTTTGGAATACGCTCCATCGCCTCTGGGGCCGCCGGCTTTCTCGTCTTTGAAGCCATTTATTGTTTTTGTAAATTGTTTTTGTTTAAAGAAAAACAAATTCTAGGTTGATAAATTTCCCCCAGCTCTGTCCTCTGGTGCCACGCCTATGTATTGGTGCCACCTATTTTAGAGTATTTTAGAGTTCTGTGATTGGTGCAGTGTTGACCACCAGAGGAGAGTACTTTCAGAGAGGACACACACATATGTATACAAATCGTGCCATAATTATATGTATGCGTAGCATAGCATGCAGTGCTTGCAACTCTAACATCGAAGAGTTATGTATCTTTCATGAATGAGCCCTACACTGCAGTGTCTGTGTACATCCTGGAAAAAACGATAAACATTCTCATTTGAAGTGGTCTAATTTTGTCCGTAAGTTGTATATTTTATGTTACGATGGTTGTCGTCAATTGTCTGATATTCAGAATTTTCTCATTTGGTATTTTGTGTGTTATACAAGTTTCATTCGAATAAAACCAAGTTATTGAACGAACTGTCAATGTCACCACGAAAAATAACATCAGAAATAAAAAGTCAGAACTTGGTCCCAGATATTGAAAATTGTGCTGTACTAAATAGATTTAATCATTGATTTACTACTGACAAGGCAAAGTCCAGTCAAAATCTTATTCGTACCACTCTTACAATGCATCAGGTCCAGGCGCGTAGCCAGAGTTTGATGTTTGGGGGGGCACATAGACCTACATGTAATCGATCGAGGTAAAAAAAAGGGGTCTACGAAATTTCAACCGATCCTGGAAATTTTAGGGGGGGCACGTGCCCCCCCGTGCCCCCCCGTGGCTACGCGCCTGATCAGGTCTAACCTTGAATGTTATGGACCTCAGACATATCATGCATCTAGATACGCATTAAATTTAGAGCTGTCTTTGTCCACAATGACAATCGTCTAGATCTAACTTAGACCGGCATGTATAGTAATCTAGACCTAAACTAGACCGAATTTTCCGTCTCTTTCGTTCGTTAGCTTCTTATTGGGGTAGGGTCGGACGGCTCTCTCTTTAGAGACGGAAGCCGTCTATACACATGTCCTTGCTAACGCCACGACCAGTTCTGGTCGTAGCGTTTTGCCCCCAAAATCCCCCAAAATGTCATTTTACCTCATGCATTGATTATTTAAAATTAGGAGAAAGTTTTACTACCTCGGTTCCACTTACCAACTTGACTGTATAATCCGTTTAATGGTCCCTTTTAAGGAAATTACGGGTCTAAATTGACAGCCGTGTTGAAAATCTTGCAAGGTGTGTTAAACTCTCGCTGCCGGAGTCATCTAAATCAATCTCATCCCTTCTAGTCTACGCCGAAGGCAAAATGATTATGAAGGAAAAACTGTGATAACGCCATTACGAACGTGTAGATGGCGCACAGTTTACTGCACGTAGACTGCATAGGGATGCATGCATGCAATCTATATGGGAAGGATTTTAGCACACAACATTGGGTGCGCGATCAGACACCCTACCTATAACAGAGACAAGTGATCAAATTTTGGAATGTTGGGTCATACATGTAGGTCAAAGGTCGTAAAGATAAATTGACATGTAGGTATAGGCTTTCTGTTCTCATCATATTATTTAAAGAATAATTCAAGCCATGATCTTAACTGAATTTAGGTAGAGGCACACTGTTTCTTTCACAATGCTTTCTCATGACCAGGGACTCGTTTCACAAAGCCTTTTTTCAATGACAAATGACAAAATTTAGTGATAACTCTGTTGATAACCAATCAGAAGCAAGGATTTTAGTAGCTTATAACACAAATTGTCATTTGTCACTGATGGCAAGTTTTGTGAAACGCCCCCCAGAACTCCACTTTATTCCTACATCACAGAGAGGGACATCAGACGTGACAATGTGGCGCCTTGTGGCTCGCAGGAGCTTGCATGTCTTAACCCAGCAGCAATGGAGACGCATGGTTACAGTACAGACTCAAGGGACCTCACCCCGTGGCCTCATGAGTGCCGTGGTCGGTGGTACAGCCGGCATTTTGATTGGTGGATTTATTTGGGAAAAGTAAGCTATATGCAAGTCCTCTTTACATGTATATTATGGCATGTGATGGGTGCATTTTGTTTTGTTTGTTACTGAACATTTTAATCATTTCAGTATCTGATGACGTTATCAAGCTGATAGAAACCATAAAAGCTTGAATAAAAAACACCAAATAAAATGATCCGTTTGTGTCATTTTAAATACACCTCATGTTCACGGTACAATTGAATAATACTTGCTATTGCATATAGGACTTGTTTTGGACTCGCCCTGCCAGTGGTGTATGTATATATTTAGCATATCATGTCGCAGATCTATAAAGCTGAGATGTACACCACCCCCCATTCAGACCCTTCCCTGTTTGCATCAAGCCCTGTTCAAGAATGGAACAGATTCAGGTCTTGAAATGCCCTTGTATTATGTTTTCTCTTCAAATATGTCCCCCCCCCCCTACCAAAAAAAAGGATAAGAAAAAAGATCATTCATGTGACTAACTAGAAACAAAAACTTTAGGCGGTTATTGTTCCCTTACTACAATCAGTTCCTTTGCCTTCATTGGTATCAACCCCCCCCCCCCCCCCCCTCCCCCCCTTGACGGTTGGGATGATTCTTCCCAGATTTGTATGCCTCTGTTGAAGTAGCAGGAGGCATTATGTTTTCGGGTTGTCCGTCCGTCCGTACGTCCCGTTCTCGTGATCGCGTTATCTGAAGAACCGATTGATGGATTCCTGCCAAACTTGAGTCATGTATGTATCTTGCAGAGCCGATGAACTGATTAGATTTTGGGGGTCACGAGGTCAAAGGTCAAAGGTCACAGGGCTCATTATGTACATGCAAAAATAGCTTGTGATCGCATTATCATTAGAACAGATTGATGGATTCCTGCCAAACTTAGATCATGTATGTATCTTGCAGAGCCAATGAACTGAGTAGATTCTTGGGTCATGAGGTCAAAGGTCAAAAATGTCATGGGCTCATTATGTATGCAAAAATAGCTTGTGAATACATTTTTTCTCATTAGAACAGACAGATTGATCACGATTTAACTTAGGACATCTCGCAGAGCCAATGAACTGAGTAGATTTTAGGGTTATGAGGTCAAAGATCAAAGGGTCATATATGTATATGAGAAATTGCTTGTAATCACGATATTCTGAGAACCTGTTTATGGATTACAACGAAACTTGAATTTGAAAAATTTCTTCCGTTTTGGTTTGTAAACTTGCTCTATGACGGAGGCATCATTTTCGACTGCGCGCAGTCGAAGTTCCTTCTAGTTTTTTTTTTTTAGCATCTGCTATGTGCGTGTTTTATACATTTTTCTTTTATTTCTTCAATTTTTGATATTTTAATTATATTTTTACACACTGTTTATCATTGTCTTGAATTCTTTCAATTGTGTGCAATTATTTCATACACTTACAAAGAAATAATGCATATTTTGCTTGTGCGGTATTGAGGCCAATGGTTTCATTATTTGTCTGTTTGATAGAACATTGAGAGCTAGCAGTAGCTCAGTTCAAGCACAAGACAAGGAGGAAGAGAATGGCAGTGATGAAGAAGGAGGAGGAGAAGAAGAAGAACAGGATGGAAAGAAGAGACGAAAAGGACCTGGCTTCAGAGATAGGAGGGTAAGTGGCTGCAAATAGAGGGATTGAAAGAGGGCTAGAGAAAAAGAGAGACAGACAGAAAAACAGAAAGAGAGAGAGAGAGAGACAGAGAAAAAACAGACAGACAGATACAGAGAAACATGTTCAGAAACAGAGGAGGCTTATCTCGGCCCTGTTTCATAAAACTTGTTAACAATAACAAATGCTATATTTCTATGGCAATTTGTTCTCTGCCAATCAAATGCCACGACTTCAGTAGCTTTAATAGTTATTGTTACTTGTTATTGATAACCAGTTTTATGAAACAGGGCCCCAGGCTTCCTCTACTTGCCAACCCCTTTCTTGCCATGAGCCCCCAACAGAGGGGGTGCTATACAAGAAGCCGTCATCTTATACAGCAAATCCCGTCAAGAATGTCAAATGTTATACACTCTGACTTTTTGAACTAGACTTTCCATATACAGTCAAACCCAAGGGAAACTGAAAAATTGGTCTTTGCAGACAGGTGATCTTTGTAGACAGGTTCCTTTAGTACATGTTTCAATGAGAAACCATAGGGAAATAAAAATTGTGGGCTTTGTTGACAAGTGGTCACTAAAGCAGGTTTCGGGTTTGACTGTAGCTGTATTTATTTTTCTTCTTGTAACATTGATAATAGTCCAGGAGCCTGATAGCGACCCCATTTAGCTCAAAAGATTTTACCTCTAAAGTTACTGAGACTATCTTTTAAAGTCATTGACAGAAGGAAAGGTTGTTGGCCTCACCATAGCTGTCAGGTTGAGCCCCCAGAGTTCTTCACTTGATGTGATTGTGTCAAGTAGAAAATAATGCGTTTAATGAATTGATACCGGTACTATTCTTCTTCTTATTACAGATCATTGAGTACGAGAACCGCATCAGGGCATACTCCACTCCGGACAAGATCTTCCGATACTTTGCGACGCTCAAGGTCTACAACGAGGATGAGGTTTACATGACCCCTGCCGATTTCATCAGGTCAATCACACCGGATGAGAAGCAACCAGATGGTCGCGGTCTGGACCAATTTAAAAAGATTGATCCTAAGGTTCGTTCATCCTGATCATAGACAGAACTTGGCCCTGTTTCATAAAACTTGATATCAATAACAAGTTACAAGCTACTGTTGTAAGCTACTGAAATCAAGGTATCTGATTGGCTGAGAGCAAATTTATCATAGAAATTAAGCATTTTTCATATATAAAAGGCTTTATGAAACAGGCCCCTTAACTAAAACAGTACTTATCACCGAAAAAAATCAGCAAATATATTTTGTTTTCTTCAATTAATAAACATACTTGCTGATTGTATATAAAGCACTTCTTGGTCAAGCTCCCACTTATATCGAAGAACTGTTGAATTTCAAACTTAATCAACACAATCGCAACTTGCGCAGCTCCCGAGATACTCTGTTGCTGCAGATCCCATCTATCAAAACAAAACTAACGCTAGGTGATTGAGCATTTGCTTGTGCAGCCCCAAAACTCTGGAATAACTTACCATTTGAAGTCAGGAAATCACCATCTGTGAATATCTTTAAATCAAAACTGAAAGCACATATTTTCAATTAACTCTAAATCTAAGCATATCAGGAGCTCTTGTAGCGCAGTAGAATATATACTTGATGTTGGATAGTTTCTGCACTCTATATATGTATTATTATTATACTATTCATTACAACTGTTCGTTTTTGCATGTTTTTAAATCTGCAACCTGGCGAGGTGTACAGGTGTATATGGTACTATATTTGCATTACATATACATGCATGTATGGAACCATGCATATCTTGTACGTCTTCCACCCCTACATGCATTGTATATTTTTATCAATTCATTTAATACTTCATTGGCAGTGTCAATGTGACGAAGTGCCGGGCAACTTTCTCATTTGTTCCAACACACAAAATGATTAAAATGTCAATTTTTCAAAATAGATGTCTCAGGAGGAAGGTCTTTTCTTGCTAGAGAACCTTTGATAATCCTACAATATATTTGGATTAGTGCCCCAAGGGAGAAGGCCATTAGCAGAAATACCAAAATTTAAAATATTTTTGTACACAGACAAACGGGAGAGTTGTCCGTGCATATGTCACAATCCAGTCACTAAATTGACAATTTGGTTTTGCATAGATTCAGTAATCTCATATTTCAAACATTTCATAAATTTCTTGTGATTGGTCTGATGTATATTAAACTTTCACCATACAGTTTCTTTTGAAATGATTACCAGAGATGGATTGCTGTTTAATGTAAATTTCATTAGATTTGAGGGGGATTTTATTTGTTGATCGTACCAGAATCTGAGAACGTTATTCAACACTTTGCTAGCTTTGATCAACAATTGGATCAAACAGAAGACTGCAACACTAGACATTTGGCACACATACAGTATAAACTCCAAACAATGTGTCAATCCAGGATTCAGATCCTTCACAAATATTTAGTTAAACGGTTAAAAAGTTTCTCTCGATTTGTTTTACTTACAGAAATACAAACCGGATGATTTCCAAGGTCTTGGAGAAGACAGTATTTTCAGATTACTCGGACAGTGTGGTCTTATCTCCTTTGCTGACTACATGTTTCTACTTACAGTCTTATCAAGTGAGTTTCTTTCTTATCATCAATTCATATGTGTTCGCGATTGGGTTTTTACAGACAAATGTTAATCAGATATTTTCAAATCAGGGTCCATAAGAATCAGTTTGTAGGCAAAGACAGAGAGCTGACAATACCGCTAGACCTAGATCTCTCTCTCTCTCTCTCTCTCTCTCACACACACACACACAACACACACACATTCCCTTTATTATGAATTTTAACACAAATATCAATACGTTCCATAATAGTGTCTTTTTATTTTGTTCATTCCATGAAATTCTGGCTATCAAGTTCAAAAATAGCTTACAAGATCATTAACATCCCTTTGAAACCATGACAATTTCAATGCACAGGTTCAATTGAGATGCCACTGAACTTGTTGTCATGGCAGTTTTGTGGAATACTGCCCAGCCCTCTAGCTTCTATGTGGATTTTGAAAAAATATAATTTTTCGTTTTTTTTCAAAGGTCCCGATAATATTTTGTTTTCATACATTATTACCCGGTACTAGCTGTCTTGGGATATCCAAAACAAGCTTAAATGGCATGTTCAGGTATGATGTGCCTTACCATGCACTTTAATGTTTAAATAAATTCAAAGTGAGCATGAAAACAAGCAGCTGCGCGCATCAAAGGTCCTACAGTTAACACTTAAGTTATTCATACCCCTTGAAATTTTGATGTTATTTGTTTTTTTCGTAACTCAAGAATGAAAGATGGACTGGTTAAATCGGAGCCTTGTTGAATACTATCAGAAGCAAGCCTTAAAATGTCACATTTTCAAGAATCCTAGAAATCAATTTTTCACATATTTCAAAAATTTCAAAACTTGATATTAAAGGGAATTAAGAATTTAGTTTCAATTTCAATTTCAATTTATGTCCAATATTAGAAAGTTGTTTTGCTTACATTTTACAAACGTACAAAGAATCAAAATAAGTTTACATACCCGGTAAATAATACATCATATACTTTGACATAGAAATTCTTCAGAATATTGCTTTACTGTATGTGTACTCACTATAAATGTATTATAAGATACAGACAAATATGTGAAGTGTATTATGCTAAGTCACATCTTTATGGGAAAAAGAGTGCCACGGTTTACTACAACATATGTGAACATGCAAAAGTCCCTTCCTCCAAATATACTACAATGATATGTACATGTACTCCTGACGACGGATAGTCAACCTGTTTGAAGCATCGAGCCACTCCTACTACCCATCCTCTCCAACCGGCGCTATAGTTCTCCTAGAAATATAACTAACAAAGATAACCAACAGTCTTTTTCATGAGTACCAACAGTCCTTTTCAGGACTACACACATCCAAGAAAGAAAGATCACTGAGAGTCCTTTTCAGGACTCCCCAATCCTCCCCCTCTCTCACATGGTGCAACTGCAAGCCATGCAAGCCGATACTTATAAGCAGCATTTAATGATATGTACTCTTTTACGTATTACAGCTCCGGAACGTCATTTTGAAATTGCTTTCAGACTCTTTGATCTGAACGGAGATGGCCATGTTTCTTGCGATGAATTTACTCAGGTAAGAGTTTCTGTGGTTATTATTCTAATTTAACCAAATTCAGCACTTTAACCTCTGACCAAACACTATACCAAACCCTAGAACTTAGGAAAGGTTGAGAACTGGGAAAGGTGAGCAAATATTTGAGAATTTTTTAATTATTTTTATGTTAGTATGGAAGAGTAATGAATGGCTTTTCAATTGCCCTCAAATTCAAAATATAATAATTAACAGCTTTAAATTTGTTGACCACACTTTCATGCCACATGTTTGTGTAGTCCCATATACTCATTTCTCTGTACAGTGCATGTGACTTTTAGCAAGACTGGGCCAATATCTTATCATTTTAAAGATAAAGATCAGTTCTGGTCATGCGATTATATTGTGAAAGAAACGTTGTGGAATCGATCAGAAAGGTTGATCATCTAGCATATAAGTATTGGTGTGTACTGCAAGGTACTGGAATCATCAAAATAATAAGAAATTTGGCCCAGTCTTGGTAAAGTTACAAGCACCGTACACAGAAAGATGTATATGGGACTACCACACGTGCGCGACACGTGCGTTATATCTGTCAGGTCCAAATAGATATACTAATTTACCAAATATATCAATAAGTAGGCGACTTCTCAGCAAACTTTGTATCATCACGTATTAGTCAAAACGTGTTCTTTCACATGATTGGTAATAAGAGCTTCCATTTCATTTATCCTACTGTCAAGATATGCAATCTATCATCTGCCATGTGGCCTCAATCTTGTTGCAAGATTCTTGGTATGTGGAATGTAATACGGAATATACTGTGCGATGCATTTTTTGGAATGGGATTTTACAAATCTTCAGTCAGTGAATTTCAGTCATTCATGATAACAAAAATGTGAGTAAGCTGTCATTGGATAGAATCCCCAACAAAACTGCTAAATGGAATGAAAAGGGAAAATTATTAGTGTTTTTTTTTACTACCCGGTATGTAGTTTTTCCAAGTGTGGTAGAGCCTTCTGCACCGTTTTTGCATGGGGAGAAAATTGTGAAAAACACTTAAAATTTAATTCTTTTCTTCTAATTCACCCACATTATTCCTATAATCCACTATGATAATTTACTCTTAAAGATAAGCTTGAGTTCTGGCAATGATAGAAAATAAATTCTCACAGAATCCAACAAAACTTACACCGAATGTTCAAGTGTACAAATGAATTACTTGTGCCAAACAAGGTCGGTAGAAAATGTATAGGGGGTCAGTAATAAGCATGGAAAGATAAGGAAATATGGATAAGTAGGCCCGACACTATGTGCAGATGGGAGTCGTGGTTTTTATCGAAGATGATGTCCAGAAATTTTTTGTGCATTTGTTATTATTTCACTGGTTCAAGCAACCAATCTACTGCAGGATAAAAAAAAATGCAGAATGAATTATAGCCATGTTCTCTTGACATATATAAGTTAACCCACCAAAAGTGGATCATTTCACATTTAACCCCTCACTTGCTTTGATTGATCTATGGAACAAATGGGTTTGCCACAGTCAACTTTTGTCACACATATAGTGTACATGAACAATATGTACTCCAAACAATGGGGCAGACTAGGGTCATGTTAATTCATGGTGAATAAAAGGTTAAAAATAATTGCATCAGGGACCCGTTTCACAAAGCCTTTTTTCAATGAAAAATGACAAAAATCAGTGACAAATCTGCTGATAACCAATCAGAAGCAAGGATATCACTAGATTATAATAAAAAACTGTCATTTGTCACTGATGTCAAGTTTTGTGAAATGGGGCCCAGGGCTCCACACTAGATTGAACTGATCTGAAAGAGTCAGAATGCATTAGCCCTATGTTAAAGGTACCATGTCTCATTTGCAGGCCAACAAAATGAAAAGGTTAAATTCCTACGGCATTTGAAAGACAACAATCATTTAGTACTTCCCTCAAAACAAATGGGCTTGAAAATGTCTGTTAGTTAAATAGTCTGATTTTCAGACCCTTGTACCGAAGAGTCGTACGTTTTGTGCTGCGCAAAGATTCAATCAGTTTAATTTTGGCCATTACAAGAAGTGGGTTTTCGATGTAGTCATGTAGACAAATGCTCATGTACCCTTTACAGCTCACTTTATGTTTGTTACTACCAAAGAAAACAAAAATAAGTCAGTCAGTCAATCAATAGTTTCTGATAGTCTAGCAAGTTAACAGGTTTCCTTGCATAATTTGAATATTAGGACACTGCTAACATTTAAATTTTGCAGATAGGACATATGTCCCATATTCATGCTTCCTGCAAAGTTCTACAGAATTTGATGTTGGCTGCAAGAGGCATACACTACCTTTAAAAAATTTCAAACCCTGATTTTATTGCATACAATAATTACACTTCTGTCTAAATTAAAATGAAGGTAACCAATGTGATGAGATCACAGACGGCTACAGGGAAGCGACATAGAGACAGGAAGACGACCGGCAACACGTTGGATAAACCATTCAACAGCTCCCTCACGACATTCTTCTTTGGAGCCGACTTTAGCAGAAAGCTGACCTTTGAAGAGTTCAATGAGTTCCAGCGCAAACTGAGGCTGGATCTTCTAAAGCTTGAGGTAGGCAGTGATGGCGATGACGCAACAAAAGGCACTTTGACATTTGCAAAATGGTTTAGGCATTTTGGCACACCAATGTGGAAAACAATGAGAGAAGTAGACGTGAAGTGTTCATGAAGTGCACGGTATATGACCAAAAATGTGTGCCAACAAATTTTCAAGAATCAGTCACAAATTGATTTATGGCTGGCCACTGCTGTGAATGATTTGTGAGCAATGTTCAACCGTGGTGGCAAAGTATGATGAATGGCGGCGGAGCATGACGATGTGTTGAAATGTCTTGAAATGAGAGTAGGGTTTGACACAGTGCAAATTGTATTTTTGAGTGGGCTGCGTACCACAAATTAGCAAAAAATGGCGCTTATTTATGTTTCTCTTTCTCTTTCTTTTCCTTTCTCTCTTTCTCTCTCTATGTTTCTCTCTGTTTCTCTCTCTCTTTTCCTCTCTCTTTTCCTCTCTCTCTCTTTTCCTCTCTCTCTCTTTCTCTCTCTCTTTCTCTCACTCTTTCTCTCACTCTTTCTCTTTCACTTTGTGTCTCTGTCTATCTATGTCCCTTTCTCCCCAATTTTTTAAATTGTTGTATTTCCTCTATTTTTCTATTGCTTTCAGTTTGAACGTTACCACCCTGAAGATGGTCGTATCACCGAGAAGAGCTTGGGTAAGCTTCTCCTGGTGTACGCCAACCTGCCCAAGCAAAGGACGTCTCGTATGCTGAGAAGGGTTAAGAAGAAATATGAAGAGGACGTACAGGTAGCCCATTCTTTAATAATTACACGTTTGACCCAAATCTTGACAACATCATTGATATTAAATGAATTTTGAGGTATTTTAGACCGGGAAGTCTCCATTTTGGATTTCTAAATGATAATATTGCTTGTCAAGAATTGTTCACATATGCAGCCATAATTCGCCATGGTTTAGAATGTTGTGAAGTAGAGATGTGTAATACCAAAATCTGTCTCAAGATGGACTGCTACCATATCATATGAATTCCGTCTTAAATTGAAAGATAAAAGGTGCATTTCGTTCGAGACTTTCATCACATTTTCGTCTATATTGTTAGGCTTTTAGAACGTTAATGTTGTACCTTTCTCTATGTTTCTATACAGGGTGTGACATTTGAAGAGTTTGAAGCACTGCAAGCTTTCTTGAGAAATATCAGTGATGTGGACACAGCCCTGTCGTTCTATCATGTAGCTGGTGCAGCCATTGATCCAGGTGAGTTTACACAAATCAATATTCATATTCATATTCATATTCAAATTTATTGTCCAATGATTGGAAATTTGTTTCATTTGCATGTCAGTACAAGATTACAGATTATAAACATAAATAAGAAACAGATGGATACAGAATAGAACGTTTGACTTAAAAAATATAGGTATCAACAAATGCGATAGTTCAACATGCAGACTAAAATTCGATTCATAATTCGGATTAAATTAAATTCACAATTCAGATTCAATACAATTAATGATTCAGACCAATTCAATTCATAATTCAGATCAAATCCATTCAAATCCCGATCACATTCAATTCGTTATTCAGACTAAGTAATACAAGATACAAGATATTTTATTTGGTCTTTGCAAACAAGTTACATAGAAAATTGTTTTCCACTGGCGTTACAGTCATATTCAACAAAATACATAATTACAAGAAATAAATACATCACGTTTATAGAATGAAATAGATGAAATAAGGAACAAATACATGCAAAAGATAATGAAGCAACAAAAATGGTCATTGGTACATGTACTTCAAATCATGAGTTTCAGAATTAAGCCTTGGTCATTGGTATTTCAAATCATTTAATAAGATTAAATTCATAATTCGGGTAAAATTAAATTTACAATTCAGATTCAATATTTCAGAATTGAATTGGTCTGAATCAATATTTCCATAATAATTAGGGAAAAGTGGGATTCAGGTTATAATTTCTCACATACCTCTACTATCATATAGATATATTCCTATATTTAAGCAATTTTCTTATTTATTTGTGGAGGATGTGATAGGAACAATGAATCTTGGAAAGTCCTCATATTCCTAATTTGACTGGATCACATGTGGGTACTTATATAATATTGGATGGCTTTGAGTGTGATACAAGAATATATTGCTCACGCTATGAAAATATTGAACGAGTCGGAGACAAGTCCAATATTGTCATAGCAAGAGCAATATATTCTTGTATCACACAAAAACAAAGCCATAAAATATTATTATTATTATATCAGGCCGACTAGCAAAACAACAAAATCTGACTTACATCAGCAAATATGGATTTGTTTTGGTGTGAAATCTATATCGAAAGTTGAAGTTCCTGGATGACTGAGCAATACGATTACAATATTGATCAGTCATCCGGGTACTGCGCTAAAGATATTAAATACACTGAATTATTGTTCCACTTGGAGGCCTCATATAGACAATAATCCCATATACCCATATTTGTGTGCAGTGTGATTCACTATATGCAATTTTTAGCAAAATTTAGTTGATTTCTTATCAATTTGATTTTATGAGTCACTGCACACAGTTAAAGATAAACTCCAGTTCTGGTAAAAAAAAGAAAATTAATTCTCACAGAATCAAATGAAACTTACACTGAATGTTCAAGATTACAAATAAATGACATGTGCCAAACAATTTTGGAAGAAAATGCATACTGGCTGAGTAATGAGCATAGAAAGACAAGGAAATCAAGGTAGTTACTAGCCCCGACACCATGTGTGTTGTCCGATATATAGCGTTCTGTGTACAGTGCTTGTTACTTTACCAAGACTCGGCCAAATTTATTATGATTTTGATGACTCCAGAACCTTGCAGTGCACACCAATACTTACATGCTACATGATCAACTGTTTCTGATCCATTCCACACCTTTTCTTTCACAATGCAATCGCATTACCATAACTCACCTTTATCTTTAATCTTATTTTATACAAATATATAACCAATCTTTTCCTTGTAGCATTTAGAAAGTTTTTTTTTAATGCAATCACATGACCAGAATTTATCTGTATCTTTTCACTCTTTGATTCCTCAGAAACGTTCAAGCATGTTGCTAAGATGGTAGCCAATGTAGACCTGTCGGATAGAGTGATTGGAATCTGCTTCACATTGTTTGATGAAAATGGTAAGATTCCATATTTTGATACTGAGATGCAGTCACTTTTATTCCCTCTACTTTCTCCCTCTCTTTCTCTCTGTCTCTGTCTCAATGACTCACTCTGTCTATCTCTGTCTGCGTCTCTCTCTTCCCCACTCTCTCCATCTATTTCTGTTTGTCTGTCTCTCTCCCTCTCTCTGCTCTATCTTTCCCACTCTCTCCATCTATTTCTGTTTATTTGTCTGTCTCTCTCTCTGTCTCTGTCTCAATGACTCACTCTGTCTATCTCTGTCTGCATCTCTCTCCCCCTCTTTCCCACTCTCTCCATCTATTTCTGTTAATTTGTCTGTCTCTCTCCCTCTCTTTCCTCTATCTTTGTATGTCTGTCTCTGCCCCTCTTTATCTCCCTTTTCTCCGTTTTGTTTTTATAAATATTTGTCTGTCTCTCCTTATCCAGCTTTTGTCATATTTGTCTGTTTATCATTGTTAGTAAGTTCAGTTTGTTTACATTTTGCTCGCCAGTCAACTGATCTACTGCATGATAAACATTTTATTATTAAATTTAAACCAGTACTTCTTGAAATGCAATGTCAATACCAGAATTCAAGATAAGCTGTAAATAATGTCTCCCGCTATCGAAATTGGAAATGAAGACGTCAACCTGAATATCACAGAGGGCAGAGCAAATCCATCCAGTGTTCTCACTCAGTTTTTTAATTTGGTTGCCAAACAGGCAATCAGCAATTTCGTTCTCTATCATCCATTATTCTAATGGCGGATGTTTCCTAACTGTGTTTGCAGATGATGGTAAATTGAGTAACAAGGAGTTTGTTTCTGTGATGAAGCACCGGGTCCAGCGTGGTCTGGACAAACCAAAGGAGCTTGGTCTTAGCAGGATACTAGCCGCCATGTGGAAATGCGCCAGGAAGACGCAGATCATGGGCAATGGGGAGGATGACGTCACCCTCAAGCGAAGCATCGCCAGAGCAAAGCTCTACTCCACGGTCTGAAATAGTGACAATCATCGAGAACGATAGCGGTGATTTGGTGATGATGGTAGCGATGGAGGGAGGACTTTAATCATGGTTGATATGAGCACATCTAGGAAGAAAGGAGTACTTAACTATATCTGCTAGCTCAACGTTCAATGTAGATGACAGCATGCTTGTTTGAAACAGTGAGGGGGATAAGCGCATGGATTGCTGCAGTACTATGCCAACAAGACAGATGGATCACAGCTCACAAAAATTATTTAGCATCTGCCAATTTGACATAGTGGTGCTCAGCTAGATGGTGTAGGTACTGCAGTCTCATAGTATAAAAAGGAGATGTAGAAAGTAGGCCAAGAGTCTTGCAGAGCTCCTTTTTTTTTACCCGGAGCGCAACTGTATTAAATTGTCTTATACATGTACCTTGATGTATGGTTGATTAGATTGTGCGCCTTGACGGAAGAGATATTATATACATTTTGCATAGATTACATAATCCAAACCTCTGTTTAGGCAGGTCAGAAAGATGGCTAGAATATCTGTTATGACACGAGGTGAAATTAATTCTCATGCCATAATTCATTCTCTACTTAAAGATATGTTTATCCTTTCATTTGAGGCAGTCTAATGTTTGATTCCTGTTTCTAAAAGTATGTTTCACTTCATCAATAGAGCAAATGGTGAATGGTTTGCGCTCAAGAAAAGGAGTAATAGTGCAAGAAAACAGTAGTATTGGAATGATACATAGTATAGCTTTGAGTTTCAAGTTTTTAATGAGAATTGTTTAGAGAGTCATATGCAAGTTGGTTTGTGCAAGAAACTAATTATATACTTCATGAAAGAGTTTATTAATAATTATTTACTATTTAAATGATACATGTACATAGTTTAGCTTTAATCTTCATATTTTTAATGACAATTGTGAAGTCTGTAAAGGAAAACTTATTTCCCCCTCATTTTCTTTACCCTCTTAGGACTAATTACATATGTATTATAATGTTTCATTGGTTGATGTATGTTTCATGGGACTAGTATTACCTAACAGTACATAGAGTGTACATGTAATAAATTAAATTCAAGGATGAAGTACTAATTTAAAGCTGTGGACATGATAGCATAAATATATTACATGGCTCAAGAATTTGATGTTTGGAGTGTGCATCTTTTACACTTCATGAATATTTTTTAATGTTATATTGATAATATATTTCTGCTCGTAAACTTTTTTATTTTGTTAACCCCCCCCCCCCCCCCTGATTGTTGGTAATTCAATACTCATATTAGACATGTATACTACAGATGAGGAATGTCAGATTTATCTAGAAAAGGTTTTGAGCACCCCCCCCCCCCTCCCCTGCCGAGAGAGCACCAAAATTACCCAACATTTTTAGAGTTAGTGGCCCGAATTCACAAAGGAGGTTTGTAGACAAACCTAGGTTTATTATGTGCATCTTTTGACGCATTTCAGACCAAGGATTGTCTGAACCTTGGTCTGAAACCCATCTAAACACGTCATATGACGCACATAAACCTAGGTTTGTCAACAAACCTCCTTTGCGAATTCGGGCCAATGAATTTGTTACAAGGTATAACATGTCTTTATACCATTCATTATGTTACATGATTCATTTTTTTTATATACCGATAGAAATACATTTGAGCTTTAGCTCACAAGTACCTCATTGAAGAAGAAATAATTCAATTGGGCAAAATAAGTTGTGTGCAGCATAGATATATAGCTTATATGTAATTTATATAAGATGCATTTTCTTTCCATTGTTGATATACATCAAATTATTTTCAGGTGTAAATGTATCTCTTTATTTGCTAATTTCACTTCGCGATCTCTCAAATTCCCTACCTGCTACAAGCCCAGCAATGAAGGAAACAGAACTATTATTTGTTGTGATAGTAGTAGTATTGAACAAATTATGTCTTTGATTAAAAAACATGCAGTCATGCAAGAAACATAATTCAATTACTAAAATGAAAATTAAAAACAATGTTCATACACCATGCTAATTGCCATTCACATGCTTTTATTAATTCATAGCAGACAATTAAACAATAATTTAATGTGAAAATTTACATGTTTCACATGTTTCTCTAAAAAGAGTCCTTTCATTGTTGATATACAGGCCTACAACATAAATAAAGCACATTGTTCATCATACAAGGACTAAAATAAAACACAAAGCAATTAGGGGTACATTGAATTATTGCATGCAAAATAAAATAGTTGACAATGACATACATCTACTACATGCTGTAGGTCATCATTAAGTTTCATTCAATATGCCGAATCAGCAAATGAAAAATTAGTTTCTGTACCTCAAACCTACGTACATGTAGTGCAGTGTACATGTATGCATCAATTATATCGATAAAATAACAAGCATACATAAAATTACTGTAAGCAAATGCACACCCTGACCAATATATCGGTAAAAAGTTTGAAGAATCCAACTATCAAATAAATAAAATAAGAAGGAAAAGTCACTTTTCATACAAAGATACGAGTACAACTTTACTTACTTACTTTGCTCATAAATAATGATAATTAGATATATGTAGTACAGGTCCAAAGTCCAGTGGATACTTATGTGTGGAATACCAAACTTTGATAAATACGAAATTCCATTAAAAAGAAAAGGCTTATAGTGGAATTTAAAACAATTTTTCCATCATTTATGAAGCTTGTATTGACAAAGTGAAATGTTACAGATTTTATACGAAGAATTTCTGCCTAAAGCAATAACTATTTTATTAATGGTACAGGTAATCTCAAGTTCATGCATATGAGAAACTAAATGTTCATAGAAGCAAAAGTTAAAGTTAAAGACAATTTAGTGTATAATGAGTGAATGAATTTTCACAAGGAAATTGAGCTTTTGCCGAATAGGTGCAATGACCAGCTTGATCCCATTTTCTCACAAGTTTGTTTACATTTTAATGACTTAAATATTCCCATCTAATGCTTGATATTAAACAAATTCAAAATCATCTTAGATTAGAGTAGCTTATTTTTCATTAGAAGTCCTGGGTTGTTTCACAAAGACTAAGATCGACTTTAAGTTGGACTTAATAAACATGGTAGGCTGTTTATGCCACTATTTGCTCACGGAAGTTACTGGCATTGTGATCATAAATCGTGGTCACAAATCTTTTTGATAGTTCATTATTGAAGGAAAAAAATATTATCTAAAGATCGTAATTGAGAGACCAATTGTAAGAGCAACCAGTGGCATGAATGGCCTACCATAGTTAAGTCCAACTTAAAGTTGATCTTAATCTTTGTGAAACACTCCCGCAGATTAGCTTTAAATCTGTGACAAAGCATGCAGTGTGAAGCTTCATCTGGTACTAATATGATTTATAAAGCAATGGGAACGATCCTCATTGGATCTAAGGGTTTTAAAACTACAACACTGATAGAGCATTTGCACTGTCATGCAATACATGGACATCACAAGGATGACTAGTACATTAAAAACCCTTAATTGCAACATATTTATGTATGTGATGTATCATTTCTTTACTTGTTAGGCCTCGTTCAGATATGACGTGAGAAAACCGCTGCGTTTTTTTTAAACGATGACGTATAGTGTAATATGCCTCGCATTTCTGTATCTTAGAACACAGAGCTCAGTGAATACGCGCATGACCTTTGTTGCACGTGGTTGCCATTTATTTGCATGTTAAACTACCCGCAGCAGTTTTTTTTGCTGCTGATGATCATAGAAGTATTTAAAGTATGAAGTATGATTATAGAATGTAATATGAAAACATTTATGTACCGGTAGATATATTTATGAGAGGGAATGGAATGTTTCTTATATATAATTCTTTTTAAATTGCTCTGTGGACATTACATTTAATGTTTGATTACCATGTTCTTTTCAATATTTATTAGCTATCATTGTACGATAAAATTATGAATAAATTGCGAATAAAAGCATTTCATCATAAAATCTCTACTTGTAAAAGAGATACATGTTGTTTTGTTGTTAATTTTAGCATACTTTTAAAATGTAAATCTAAATAAATAATATATACATCAGACATTCCCCCACATTACGCAACATAAATATTCCTATGTATGTTGTACAAATCGTAAGCTTTCGACGAACACCTGTACAAGACAATGCCATCATGTTACAGTTAAAGTGCACAAATTGGTAACGTTAGGTTAAAATAATTTGACCATCATGCACAAGCAATGGTAAATTCACAGGCTTTCTGGTACCGTATGTACAGTTGAGAAACAAAATGGAACTTTCATAAATTAATCAGCACACATTCCTGGCTACAACAAAGAAAAATTGCTATAGAAATCTCTATTAATTAAGCAAGTACCCAAAGGGACCTTTTGATGCACTTTTCTTCTATGCCCCCACTTGCCATATAAGCAATAAAACTGTTTTTGAAAGCAGTTTACCATGTCATGTAAAAATGAGCCGATCGATTCCATGGCCTGTCCAAATTTATCATTCTTATTTCAGGTCAAACGCACCTTCATTTATCACGAGTATATGAACATTTCAATACATGAAACAAAATCATAACAGAGTCGTACATATGTATTTTCTTTACTTTATTACAGATTTCATCGACGCCATGAAGGTGTATAAGGATTTTACAAAGACTTAAAAACCAACGCCAATTTGATTGAAGAATTGAAGCGAGTTGAAGATAAATCATCACTTCCCAGGGCAATACAGGTACATGTAATATTCCCAATTAACTAGATGTATGATAATAGAAAAACAAGCAATTGACATATTTTAAGTGTGGGGGGGGGGGGGTATTGTATGGATAGTCAGAGTAGAAAATTGCACTGTGTAAGGAATCACTGGTATTCAGGTTAGTGTATTTCGTACAAAAATGCCCTCGCAGAACAGGTCCCCGTTTTATAAAACTTGTTATCAATAACAAGTTACAATAACTATTATAAGCTACTGAAATCGTGGCATCCGATTGGCTGAGAGCAAATCTACCATAGAAATTTAGCATTTGTTATTGATATCTGGACATTGTGGAAGTTTCATCTACATTTAAACAGGTCTGGCTGAAATGTAATATCCTAGGATAGAGTATTCCTAACAGGCTACGGAATGCAAGTTGAGATAGAGAACAATTACACAAACTTATTATGTAACGACTATACTCATGCTATGAATGTCATTGGACTAGAGGCGTGTCTATCATAATTACTTGTAAAACAGAAATTGCTATATTGTACATGTTCAAGAGTAGCAAACTTACAAAGAATCGAATAAAAACAAAAAATATTAAAATGCTGAGCAATACGACTGCAGGTCCTGCAATTTTTACTAGCAGCTGGAAAAAACAATAAAGCATCAGAACATGTCAACTAAAAATTGAACCTCATTCTTGTTCAAAAAACATATTGGCAAGAATCAATATATTAGCAGCAACACACATTTTTCGTTTTTCTTTGAAAAGGTGGCAACCTTACTTCAACTGATAACAATACAAATCAATATTCAAATCTCAAGACTAAACTTGGAGCAAGAAGCAAAACATTTTGATACAAGCTACCATGACAAAAGCTATCAATTTCATGACTTTTTATGTCACTGTCCAAGTACCTTGTTGATTTCAGTACATGCGATAAACAGGTCATTTTTAATCATTAACAGACCATTATCATTCCTGGCATCAAAAATCATCTTCTTTTATGTCTCAATAAGCCATTCAAACCCTCAACTGAAGGAATGAAATATTGATTGCTGTATACTGTACAAAACATGCTGATGATGTGTAAAAACAATCTAAAAATTTACGATACAAAGATAACGACACATAATATTGGGAAAAAATACAATTTTCATTTACATGTAAATTTGTATATATATATATATCAACCAGACAATTATTGTTGCATACAAAATGAAGCCCTAATACACTAGATGATTGTAATAAAAATATTCACATGGCTTATCTGAATGAATCTCTTGTGTCTGTTGCTATTGTGCTTTCTGTGACATCATAGACGTTTGGATCATTGAAACGCCTTCTAAGAGCACAACTTTCAGGAGTTGGGCTTAAATTTAGGGGAAATACCCGCATATTCATGAGACTGAACCACTTGCATTGATGGGTTGCTGCATGACCTGAGGGGGTTTCACAAAAATCCTAAGTCGAACTTAACTCTAAGTTGGACTTAACAGTTATGGAGAGCCATTTGTAGCCTTAAAATAAAATATATTCAAAAGTGAAAATTCAAATATTTGAGACTTTTTATAAATTCCACATCAATAACATGAAATCTCCTTGATAACAGAAAGTATGAATGATTTAAATCAACATTTTATGTCTTTTAAATAACTTTTACAAAATATTTTCATAGATGCAAACAGCTTTCCATAATTGTGAAGTCCAACTTAGAGATAGATTCAAGTTAGGATCTTTGTGAAACACTACCCTGGTTCACAGCCTAATTCAATAGTGGTCTGATGGTTTGTTTTCTACCTGACTGCTAAGAAAGCATGTGTATGCTTGTATTAAGTAAGCAACCCGGGGACCAAAGGTTTTAAGTCCTCTCAGAGGGACTTGGTAATGAGGATTAATGCCTTTCCAAAGGGCACTGACCTGGTTTTGAACCAAGGACCTCCCGGCTAAGAGACCACTGCTCTACCACTGAGCCACCATGCCTCCTGTATCATATCTCCATACAGTGGATGTCAGGTCATGAGCTTTTGAATGATTTGCCGGATGCCTGCAAGTAGACCTTAACTGCCATTGATGATACCACCTTCGAGTAGACATATATTATCCATATCAAAAGAAATCAATACAAAAACACACATTGCTATAAAGATCCCACTTTTTATACTCTATTTGGTCCAATTGTGCTCCTAGAAAGTCATTCCACTGCCCAATCAAATTTTTCTCCATCACAGAAAGATACATTAGGGTTATATTCCCCTTCATAAATGTGCTTAGGGCATAAATCATTTAAATATATGTACCGGTATGTATACATAGAATGTTACTGTAGATATCAATTGCATTTGGATTGTGATAAATCAGTAACAGTTATGATAATCAAACAAATATAAGAAACAAAATAACTTATGAAACTAGATTCTAAGGTATCATTTATCATATGAAACTTTCATACAAATATATATATACATGTACAGATCTATTCATACTACAGCTAGCTGGCTAGAAGTGGAGTAGACAAAAATACACTAACACTTTTATTTGAGCACCAGTTAAAATATGGCTTGGCCTTTAATACATAATTTTGCTTAACCAATATATTAAGCATTCCTCACTCCTCCCATGGCATTGCATTGAAACAATGTTTCAAAGAGAGAGAGGGGGGAATAAGGGAGTGATAGTGATAGAGATATAGAGAGAGAGAGAGAGAGGAGAGAAAAAATGTAGAATGAGAAGTGTGGGCTAATATTTGAATCTCTCCTAAAGTCATATCTAAAATCTAAAGAGAGTAATGAGGATGTCATTTTTTTTTAAAAGGGAAGAAAAAAACAAAAATAATTCTAGTGTAAAAGCGGGCAGACACAATAATCTAATTGTTTCGCCACATACATTTTAGCAAAAGGGGATCAATTTTTTCCAAGATTCAAAGGCTTTAATCTGACATGCCTGGGCCTTGTGTGCATACAGTAGCTCATACAGAGAGTACTATTTGTAACAAAATTAATTAAGTTCTCTTCCCCCCCCCCCCCCTCCCCCCCTCCCCTCTCTCTCTCTCTCTCTCTCTTCATTAAAGGTATAACAAAGTTTTGGTATGGGGTCATGAATTTGGTTCAAATGAACATATTGGAAGCATATACGGTCCTACAATATTCAGTGATCGTTGTCGCGGTCGAAATCGACTCTAAAGTTATGAAATTGTAAATAATGAACATTTTATGTTGAATAGCTCCCTCTCAAGGTCAAGATATTAATTAAGCTATAAAACAATGTTTATTGACTAAAATCGACCGATTAGCTATTCTCGTTCGGAAATTATATACCACAACTACATACTCTGATATTTTCATGGTCGCAGCTACCATTTTACGGCCATAGGAGCTTTTTGAAATTTATCATAATTTACCGGGAGTACCGGTAAATCTTTATATTCAATTTTTCTCGAAAGCAGAAGTGTTTTAGGGGCTACAATTTCTGGTGTTTTTAATACATCCACAATGGCATCCAAATATATTAAAATTGTCAAGAATCACTATCCACCCATTTTTCAAAATTTCCCAAAACTTTGTAATACCTTTAAACAATGTTATCAGGTATTCCTTTCCTTTATGTCCTTTTGCCATGAAACAATGAATGTCAGTCAAATGGCAATACCAGTAATATGACTGATATCTCATCTTAAATGACCTGTTGGCTTCTATAATTCCTAGTATGCAGTCCTAGGGTTCCACTATACCTTGAGAGCAACTACAAACAGACTTAAAAAATATAATAATCAACAGCAAACTTATTCTCTGAGCTAGAGACATCCAGCTTTTATCTTTGAAAAATACCTTTACACATGCTTAAATGTATCGTGGCTTATTTTCATGTTATTCCTGAAAAATTACTGGCAAAAAAGGATAGATAGATTTTCAATGTTTAGAGATCTGTCTGAAAGCTGCGCCTCTGCCTTGAAGCTAAACTCATCTTCTCGGGAGATTTCTCATCCCCTGGTGATTCTCTTGCTCTCCTCGCCCCTTGCCGCTTCACTGGCCCTGAGATTGCAGGTGGCTTGAAGGGTGCAGCACCAAACGGATCCACATCCACGTCAAACCCTGCAGGGGGAGCGGCGGGCGAGTCAGGACTCGTGAAAGGCTGCGCGCCAAAGTCATCAACCGCCTTAGTCAGAGGCAGGACTAATAATTGTTTGTGGGATTGGGGTGGCGTGAGCTTGCGCCCAAAAGTGTCCTCGAAAGTGAGTTTGGTGTCAACCGGCTTGGGCTGCCCGTCGTCTGCTAGGGAGAATGGACGTGAGCCAAATGCATCTAGGCTGTCCTGGGATCCTCGTAGCTGCCTGGGCTGGCTGCCTGGGCTTGACTTGAGAGAGTTAGAGGCAGAGCTGGAGCTGCTGCGACGTGACGAACGGGAGCTGTTGCTTCCACTGCGACGTCTTCTGCCTCCAGACGATGTTCGGCTGGAACGACGCACACCTACAGCTGTGCTCACCACATGAGGGCGCTTGTGAGAGGCAGGGCCTAAATTTGAATAAATTGAATAACATGATATAAAGTGAATCAAATTTGAATTTAATTTGAATAATATGACTTGAATTAGATTCAATGAACTGAATTAAATGAAGAATATTGTCAAAACGGAGATCTACAAGTCAAACAAATTGTGTGTGTCATAATTACAACATTTAGATTTACCATTACAAACAATAACTCAAAGACGGCTTTTGGGTAGACTACTTGAAGTACCTGTACATGCTCACATAGACTAAGGGCCCTCGTGGAACCCAAGTCATTATTCATGCAGTTTCACATTATTCTGTATTTTCTTCATATTCCTTAAAGGTAAAGACCAGTAATGGTCATGCGATTGCATTGTGAAAGAAACGTTGTGGAATCGATCAGAAAAGGTCGATCATCTAGCATCTAGCATCTGCAAGGTTCTGGAATCATCAAAATGATAAGAAATTTGGCTCATTCTTCGTAAAGTTACAAGCACTATACACAGAAAGATGTATATGGGACTACCCTATCTCTCTCACCAGACCATGAGAGAAATAAATTTACCAAATATATGAATTAGTAGGCGGTTTCCCGGCAATTTTTTTATCATCATGTATTAGTCAAAACATATTCTTTCACATGATTGGTAATGAGAGCTTCCATTTCATTTTTTGAAATTGGGGCGTTGCCAATACTGGTCTTTACCTTTAACCGCTGGCCTTTACTAGTATGTTCGGTAGATTTTTCGTTGTTGATTTTACACAGCTGAACAAAAACTATTTTGTGAGGTGATAGGTATATTTTAACTTTGATGAAGAATGTTTTACCTGGTTGTTGGGCATCCTCTTTACCGCTCATCTCCAGATCAGAGCCGTGAGACGCAACAGCATGGAACGGGACAGCACCAAACATGTCCGGCTCCTGCCTGGCCATCTTAGATGACACTCCCTGAGCTCCTAACTCTGTTGGTGAGATGGGCGGTGTAGGGTTCCCGAGTGCCGTCTGCTCCCCAGAGACATGCTGCGTCTTGGCACGCCTCACCTCCGATCCGGTGCCCTGTCGCTTCTTGGACGACACCAAGAAAGGTGCCTTTGAGAAGACATCTGACCCGGTCGAGCCAACGGATGACTTGCTGGTCTCACGTTCAAATCCACTGCGAGGATTGAAAGGGGCTTCCCCGAATGGGTCCTCCTCCTGCATCGGAGGAGAGATGGGAGGGGTGAGGGCGCACATTCCCACTGGCTCGGTGGCCCGCTTGAGGCTACCCGTCTTGGCTTTGAAAGGAGCTTGGCTAAAGGGGTCGTCATCAGTCATGTCGATGAGCTGCGCAACAGGTGGCTCAGATTTTCGCACTTTCTGAGAAGGCAGGTCCTCATGCAGATTCAGACTGGCTAACTCTGCGTCCGATAGACCATGGCCATCATCGCCTATCAAGGGCTGAGCACCAACTCCATCAAAGTCATGGTGATCAGAATCATCATCGGATTCATCTTCCGACGACTCCTCTTGATCAAGCAACCCTCTATGAGCATGTTCTTCATCCTTCCGAATATCAATAGAATCACTATCAAAGGTATCATAGCTGAAATCACGCAAGCTACTTGACAACCTCTCCCCCTCGTGATCGCTACTTGACTCGCTTCCTCGATGCTGCCTGACACTTCCAAATGGCTTTGCTCCAAATTCATCCAGCTCTCGTATCGACCTTTCCAAATTGAAACCACCCGACGAAGATCCCGTACTGGTCAGTCTCTCAGACCTCCCCTCCTGCTTCCCCTCCCCCACAAAGTCATCTTCAAATCCCACCCTGATGCGAGGGGTGGATGCTGACTCTGGCTGGGGTTCCGTAGCCATGACTCCTAGTAGGTCTGCTTCCTGGGGGCTCATGTGCCTTTGCTGCTGCTGTTGCGTCGTCTGCGAGGGCTGCGCAGCTTGACCGCCCCCGCTAAGACCAAAAGGCGTAGCACCAAACACATCCATGTGACCCCCTTTCCTCGCCTCTCCTTCTCCTCCTACAAGGGGTGGGGATGACTCCATGACGTGACCTTGAACCAGGGTCTGCTGACCTCCAGCTCCACTGGCTATCTGCTCCATCTCAGCTGCACCTCCAGATTGAGGTCGTCCTGTAAGTCATGAGAGAGCAATGCATGTAATAAACTACACCACTCTTCTCATTTCTAGAATCTGATTTTGTATTGGGATACACCTTCTGGACCACCTCATCCTTGTACAATTGTCATAAATGAAATTTAAAAAGTAAAGTTTTCACTTAAGATGCCTTGATTCATAAGAAAGTATAGCATATCTTCAATGAATAACAACTTGTTACTAGAGGTAATTGCTTCTGTTTTCAAAATATAAATGTAGCCCTATTCAGTCTGAGCACATGGTTCAACACTCAATTCTTATGCAGGGGGAATCTTGGGTAAGCTAAAACTGACATCCTCTTTCCAATTACTAAGATTCACTACAGGCTACTTGAATGGGGCATTTAAATTTACATACTTTTAAAAAAAATCTCTTTCAGCAGTTATGACACACCTTAACATATTAATGGCATCATTTCATGATATCAGTGCCCTTAAATAAAGTTTTCCAATGAACCGATAACAAAATATTTTATGGTCTACCTTCTCTGAGATTAAATGGGACGGCGCCAAAGACATCTGTAGTGTGGGGAGGGTTCGAGATTCCCTGTATCTGAGGCTGTGCAACATTGGTTGCTGTTTCTGAAAAAGATATCACAAATAACAAAAGAAAATACTGATGAATTAAAATGTAAAACGGAGAGCCCCTTCAGTTCATCATAATCATTACAATCATCATCAAAGTCATCATCATAATCACAATCATCATCAAAGTCATCATCATAACCATTATTGTAATCATCATCACCAAAAACCTTCTCATAACCATCACTTATAAGGAACAATGATTATTTTCAGTCAAAAAATTGATGTTTCTATTGTTAGAAACATAAAACCAACAAAACAGAATGATACAATTATATATACATGTACTACTAGTGCATAGAGAGACTCTTTGGCCCAAATTCACAAAGGAGGTTTGTCCACAAACCTAGGTTTATGAGCGTTGTATGGTGCGTTTTGACGCGTTTCAAACCAAGGCTACCTTAGTTTGTCGACAAACCTCCTTTGCGAATTCGGGCCTTTGAGTTAATTATGCATGTCATAAATTTACCTGGACTGACTTTTCGAAGTTGGTCAAATTCACTGTCCAGGTCTTCATCATCAGGGGGAGCTGCTAGCTGGGACGCTAGCATGGCAGACTGAGGACTGAACGGGTTGGTAGGACTCGCAAGGTCTTGAACAGGTGACACATGGTCTGCTGCATCAACTAGAGAGGGCAGCAGAGAGGATAACAATCAAAGTCTGTTTTGGTGTTGTGGTTGATTTATGTGTGTGAGTGTAATTGAGTTTTTACAGACGTGTATCAATCAGATATGATTATTTACATCTGGGGACCGACCTTAACGTCACCATCCGAAAGACGTATTTATGCTTCATGAACGGTGTTAAGAATGATAATGGTGATCTATGGCTTAAAGGGGACTAGTAACTTAAAAAGTAAAATTTTGTGCACAGCTAGGATGTATGAAATCTCCCCCATCCCCAAATAAAAATGCACAATGAATGAATACCTTACTCGCTGTACAAAAAGGTTACAGTTACCATGCTAGGAAATGTAACTAACCAAGAGTGTGCATTAGTACCACAGTGATACCGATGAGACTGACACGGATCAACATCAGACTGGACAGAACAGTCTCTAACCCTTCTGACCAAGAATATGACCAAGGAGAGTATTTATGCAATGGTTTTATGGTAATAAGAAAAGACAACATTACATTCTCAACAAAAATCTACAGTAAAAAGGGGAGACAGGGATAATCAAATAGGGAAAAGATGAAACTGAACTAAAAACTGAACTGAAACCACATGCCCAATAATGTTTTTGGGTTCGCACAAATGATCTTCTGCATCCGAGTTTCCACTACACATATGCCCTTCTGCGTGCAGATCAAAGGGTTAGATTGGGATCGTGCAGGCAGGCAGATTTGAGAAGTGGATGATAATTACATGAGTTGCCCTCCATGACTGGCTGATTGATATCGTCCAGCCTACCTTCAACCAAGGTCCCTACTGCTCCAGCAGCTTGGGCCTGGGCCAGTGCCTGCGCTTGGGCCTGTAGGAACTGCTGCTGCTGCTGTGCTTGTTGTTGTTGCTGCTGTAAGGCTGCCTGTTGCTGTTGATACAAGGCCTGTTGCTCGGGTGGTATGAACTGTGGTTGCTGGGAAAACGGAGGAGGCGAAGAGGCCTGGTACTGTTGTTGTTGTGCAGCGAGTTGTTGCTGTTGTTGGTATGCTAGTTGCTGCACCAAAAAAAGCAATGTTACAAGATAGTTTTGTTACTTTGAATTATGATATAGGAATATCAGCAAGTTTAGTATACAAATAATACACAGGTGTGAGTGCTTTATGGTCGATGCAGCGCATGAGGGTATTCACTATGGTGCAATAAAATTCACGAGGCGTAGCCAAGTTTATTTTGTGCCATTGTGAATAACCGAATAGCGCTGCATCGCCATAAAGTCACGAACGAAAACCTGTGTATTATTTGTTTTATAAATGGGTCCACAATCTTACTTAGTAAGGCCATAAGATGTCTCCCCTCTACCAACATTCACGGTAATTTGTTATCACCAAAATGCACCCATTTTTGGGGAGCCTACTGAACTAAAATGCCGCAATAAAACTTTGAACAACAAATGGATTCTCAATACCAACCTGTTGTTGTAGCACAGCTTGTTGCTCTAAAGCAGCCTGTTGGCTAAGATATGCTGCTTGTTGCTGCTGCTGCTGCTGTTGTTGTTGCTGTAATAAGGCTTGTTGCTGCTGTTGATAAGCAGCTTGTTGCTGTTGTTGTAATGCTGCTTGCTGCTGCTGTTGCAGTGCTGCCTGTTGTTGCTGCTGCTGCAATGCAGCCTGTTGCTGTGCATACTGCGCCTGAATGCTTGCTTGTTGTTGCTCATAGGTAAGTTGTTGCGGTCTGGTGAAAGCACCATGTTGCCCAAACCCGGGCTGTTGCGGGGTTGGTTGTGGCTGCTGGTACGGCTGCTGGAAACCTTGCTGACCGGCGTAAGCAACTTGCTGTGGTTGCCCCTGCACAAAACCAGCAACTTGTTGCTGCTGTGGTCCATAAGCAGCCTGGGCTTGAGCATTGTTGTATGCCAGTTGCTGTTGCTGCTGTTGTTGTTGTTGTTGTTGTTGGGCAAGAGCAAGAAGTCTTTGCTTATTTTGCTGCTGGGCAAGTTGTTGTTCTTGTAGCAGTTGTTGTTGCTGTTGCTGCTGTTGCTGTTGTTGAATTGCTTGTTGTGCTTGAACTTGCGGGGGACTTAATCCTACAAATTAAAGAATATTACAAAAATTAGGAAATAATTGGCTTCATGTTGATAATGCAGGATATGACATCCTTGTATTCCGAATGAAACACATCCCACATAAACACTAGCAGCAACTATGAACAGGTTGATGTGGACTCGTTAACAATGCTGTTGCTCAGTTGTACAACATTGATGGCAACTGAAAGTGACAGTTCAAGTTGAGGCAACTCTGCCCTGGTATTTCATACTAGTTGTTTAATTTATTCATATAAGACTAAACACAAGCGCCCTCCCCTGGAAAAATAATTGAATTGAAAAATCTCCAGTCCTCAGGGCTGTATATGTAGGTTTCATCCTCTTATTCCATGTTTCACTAATTTAGAACAAATACGTCATTGTTGGTCAAACAGTTTTTGAGCGTCAAGTAACGCGTGGCTGGAATGCTCCCCATGGAGTGGATATTGTGCACACAGTGTGTGCGAGCAAGCACTGAAACCAATGACCGGGGTAATAGTATATCTGTAAAGCGCTTAGCAGGGTTCGTACACTTACACATTTTTAAAATTCCATGACTTTCCATGACTTTCCAGAGCAGGATAATGTAAATTTCCATGACCATTTTCAATGATGAACATGTCTTAATTTAAAGGTACAACTATATATCATCGCAATACTAGGAAGCAAATCACAAAACTATATAAGGCGCACCCCTATTTCGAAGATTCTCCCCCCCCCCCCCCCCCCCTCCCCCCGAAAAAAAAAAAAAAAAAATCTGAAAAAAAATCTGGATTTCTTTTTTTGTCATCTTTAGTTTAAAAACAACATGTAACTAGACCAAGGTCTAACTTAGTTCATAAGCACTTCAACTGTGCCTCGTATAATGAGAGTGAAAGTATTTTTTGAACACTGAAATAAGACGTGATCTGATTTGGTTAACAAAAAGCCACCAAAAACAAAGCCAACATATAGGTCTATTGGTCTTTTTGTAAACATCAGATCGGCTCTTATTTCAGTGACAGTGTTCGAAAATACTTTCATTTTATTACGAGGCACAGTTGAAGTGCTTCTGAACTAAGTTAGACCCAGTAACAATGTTGTTTTTAAAACTAAAGATGACAGAATTTTTTCCTCCGAGTCCAAACAGAAATGTGGACAGGCTAGTTTTTGCGTGGTGATTCGTTATCCCCTGTGTAAGTGAGCTGCATCATACAGGTGAGTGAGCTAAAGACACGGGAGAGCTTCGGCCGGCAAAGTGCCTTGTGACAGGGCATAATTTATCGAGACTGAAAAAAAAAACTCTAAAAAAAAAAACTCTCTTCCTTTCAAATTAGGAACGTAGTTTAACTTCAAATAGTAGATCCTATTCTTTATTTGCATTATGTAATTAATGTTGAGACACAGAGATTTTTGAAAACCACTAAAAAGTAGTATTTGAGTACTCAAATATCCTGTACCTGACTATATAAGGCGAACCCCCGACTTTCAATATTTTGCTGACGGAAAAAAGTGTGCCTTAATTGCGGACCTTGGGGAAAGCAGCAACCACGAGGCTAGGCTAGCTAACTGGCTGTATGCTCGCGCTCGCATAATGGACGCCAAATGTGGAATCAAATTATGCGATTCAGGGTTATTTGAGTAGAGAGCAACACGATTTTTAAAGGGGTTCTTAAGAAAACACGAGTGGCTCATGATGCATAGTTATTTACATTTAAATTATTGTTTTATGAATATTCTGTGGTAAAACCCCGGGGTAAAACACCTTCATTCAAACTTTTAATCAAAATCAAAGCACAAGCTCGATCGAAAAGTAATCGTACAGCGTGCATGCCGGGTTTTATATACTGGGCTAGACATTCACCACTTCTCAAAATACAGAAGTCACTCCCTGTCAGAGCATCCATCCCACATGCTTTACTATTATTGGTCCGTTTGTCTGTCAATTAAAAACAAGCGTGGACAAGCCTGACAAGTTTAATTTATGCTGGCTTCACTCCCCGCCCACTCACAAGGAAAGTTTTTGATTGGTCTGATCAGTCACATCACTTGCTTACTGTAAGGAGAAACACACACACAAACAAATGCACACTCTCGATCTCACAGCTCAGCACAATAGGTGAATTTGCCTACACACAGGTCAACAAACTTCATAATTTATGATTCTTCAGTACTGTGCCAGCGGTCACTGACAAGTTTAATTTATGCTGGCTTCACTCTCCGCCCACTCACAAGGTAGTTTCTGATTGGTGTGATCAGTCACATACACACAAATACTGTACACACACACTCTCATACATTGCATGAATTTGCCTATACACAGGTCAACAAACAGTCATGCACACACAAATTTCTCAAAAAGAACATTAGCATCGTACTATACTGCATTGTGATGTTGGCTAGCTATTATGTGAACCACAAATTTTACAAAATGTGTTTTTCCTTTGTTCACAAGACAAATTAAATGCCATTTTAACAAACATCTTGAAGAAAAAAAGATTTTCCCTGACTTTCCAGAAGAAATGGACGAATTCCCTGACTTTCCCTGACTTTTTGCTTCTGGAAAAAACGTTTTTAAATTCCCTGACTTTCCAGAAATTCCCTGACCCGTACGAACCCTGGCTTAGAGACATCATATATAGATGTATTAAGCGCTATAAAAAGCGGAATTATTATTATAATGCTTTTGTGGGTCTTGGCAAAAGACATCGTCTCTCCGACTTACTTTGCACTGCGGCTGCTGCTGTTGGACCTGTGGTGGGAGGTTGTCCTTGCTTTGATGAGCGTTGCCTGGTGATAGAGGATGGGGTGGGGAGTGAGATGCCCCCTGCAGCAGGTGCCACACCCTGCTGGGATGCCTTGGGCCTCTGCCTGGGTGTGACAGAGGTACTGACTTCCATCGGCCCAGCAGGGGTTCTGGAAAAAGACAAGACATGTTGATGAGTGAGAATGGAATGGTGGGAAGTGTAATACTCCTGCCTGAGTGGAGGGGGGGGGGAGTGAAATGCCACCTGTTGGGATGCCTTGGCCCTCTGTCTGGGTGTGACAGAGGTACTGACTTCCATCGGCCCAGCAGGGGTTCTGGAAAAAGACAAGACATGTTGATGAGTGAGAATGGAATGGTGGGAAGTGTAATACCCCTGCCTGGGTGAGTGGGGGGGGGGGGGGGTGTCCAAGGGTGTGACACAGGCTCTCATTTTCATGCAGCTACCCTGAATTCCTCAGGCAATGAGACATGTTATTTCTCATTTTTTGTCTTTTCAACAAGGATCCTCGGTTCAGTGAGTGTCAAGAAGCCGATGTTAAATTGGCAAATCTGGGCATTCCATGAAGAACAGTGAATATCACACTTTGTAGCATCACAACCACAGAGTTGAGTTTGCGAACCTGGTCACATGGCCCCTAAAGGAAGTCACCTGATAGCAGGGTGTGGGTGGGGGGGGGGGGGGGGCGAGGAGATGAAAGACCTGTCATCCGATACATAATAATAATAATAGGCATTTCTTTAGCGCCATCTATCTAGATAATTCTATTCCGAGGCACATTTATTATTACCCTGGCTTTAGCCTAGCAGCCGTTTATACAGCGCTTCAACATTTCAAGGAATTAAATCCTGCCAGGTACCCATTTACATCACCTGGGTTGAGTGTGGCAAATGTAGATCAATGTCTTGCCAAAGGACATTAGTGCCGCGGGGTGTTTCACAAAGATCCTAGGTCCAACTTAACTCTAAGTTAGTCTGAACAATTATGGAAAGCCATTAGCATCTTTTAAAATATTTTGTAAAAGCTATTCTAAAAGGCATAAAATGTTGATTCAAATCATTTATATTTTCTATTATTAAGGAGATTTCATGTTCTTAATGAGGAATTTATAAAAAGTCTAAAATACTTGATTTTTCACTTTTGAATATATTTTATTTTAAGGCTACAAATGACTCTCCATAACTTTTAAGTCCAACTTAGTGTTAAGTTAGATTTAGGATCTTTGTGAAACACCCTCAGGAAACATGGGAAAGGAGATGCAAAATGCATTACAGGTGTGACAGAGCATAGCATATTAAGAAAGGTAGTTGTGACACAGGCATGTGTGCGTATGCGAGCTCCGTCATAGGTTACATCATGGAACTCTTAAAAGGACCCTCCCACGCACAATCTCTATGGGAGGGAGCTATATGGAGCTCATTCAAAATGACTGACTAATCAGAAATTACTTCTGGTGACATAACTATGTCTCTCAGCTAGCTATGGGAGAGACTACTCTTTCAACCTTGATGTTTAAATATTGGTCCAACAATAAGATTCAAGCTATTAAAGAGATGATTGGTACTACAAAAGTGAAGAATAGCAATGAAAGAGAGAGACAAACTGAAGCTTTTTTCTAGCACTCATCAGAGTAAACCTCAAAGATAAAAGAAAACTTACATTGGACAATTTAATCAGTAACTAAGGGAACACAGTGACCTGTTCCCTTAGTTATCAGATTTACTGGATTTACAGAAATACAACTGGACTTGATAACTTCCATCAGATCATTTATTCATCTGCAAGCTGGGTTTTAAATTTATTTCAGTTCAAAACATATTGATCATGCACAAAAATACAGATACAGTTGGCATAAAAATCAACCTTTGACTCATTTCATACCTATTTTGGTTGTTGGTTTTGCTTCTGGAATGTTGCTGTCTTTGCTCACTCTCCGTCAGGGGGAGGGGCAGCTTGTTGCCATCAGGAACGGGTGATTTCTAAAAATAACAAGAAAATAGTAACTCATTACCGGTACTTAGAAGAAAACATAACACCACGCCTTGAGCATTTGATTGTCAAGTGGATTTGGCGCCCTACAAATCTTATGTACATGTATCATTATTATTATTATCATCTCAAAGCGTGCGTGAGACAAATATAAACCTTTGGAGTAAGTTTGATTCAATAGTATCTTTCAAATAATGTCTTAGAAAACTGATTCTTACATTCAGTTTTCAAAACAAATTATCAATTATCTTTGGTTCAAAGAGTGGTTGTTTTGGAAAAAAAGGCATGATGCTAAATAGCGTAGTTGCATTCTGAATCAATTACTGATACATTTAACTCTTAATGGCATATATTTGCCAAAAAGTGAAAACCAAACTACCATTTCAAGACCACATTTTTAATAGTTAAAATGTCATAAATCTACTCAAAATCTTTTTCACATCCTTCAATTTTACCATGAACAAAAATCAATGTGATAGGAGTTTCAAGTCATGAATAATTAATGATCAAAAGACTAAAATATCTCCGCTGATTTTTAAAATATTTTAAAAACCCTATTAAGCCTATTTTAGATATGAAGGGGTAAAGCTCAGTGTTTTGTTTAAATTTGTTATAGATAATCAATAAAGAGTAATACACTTCACATATCTCTATTTTATTACACAGGGCTAGGTGAGACATAAGACTTTTGTTGCGTACAGTTGCCATATGATTCATTGAAGCAATAAAAAAGTAACTTTTTGGGGGGTGACCTTGTACCCCACCATATTTGAACGAGCCTTTACTGAGATATTGATTGTTGCCAATTTGGGAGGTCTTACATGTAGATTCTGGATAGGGGTTTCCGAGCTAGCTGCCTTGAACGCTACATGGGAAACCTGGAATATATCCGGTCTCTTCTCTGCATCCACCTCCAACATGTATCCTGAAAGCAAAACAAAACAATGTTTATACATTAGGCTTGCGGATGCACCATGTGAGAGAGACGGAGGATTGAGGAGTCCTGAAAAGGACGCTCTGTAATCTTTCTTGAGGGTGTGTAGACCTGAAAAGGACTGTTGGTGTAGTCTTGCAAGCCGATACTTACAAGCAGCATCTAAAACAATGTTTGTAAGTACTATTCAAGACTCTGATGCATCAATTCTTTTGAAAAGTAGGATAAACAATCCTTTACGGTTAAATCACCGAAGAGGTTCATCTGATTGGTGAATAATTTGGATAATTAGTTCTCTTTTGTTACAATCAGTAGAAAAAAACACTTGTTTTGGTAAGCTTTCACTCATGGTGCTGCAATTTTCTTCAGACCTATGTCGTAGACGGCTCTGTTGCTGATGCAGCTCAGCGATGTGGTAGAATGGTATTATCTAATGAAGAAAGTGTACTGGCCTATTAAAGTCTCTGTTCATGGATGTGTCCCTTTCAGTGCATATAATATATGTAAGGGAGGCCATTCATTTTCATACTGCTTGAAAAGAAAGAATTAATTTTCAAAATACTCCAGAATTGTAACTGATAATTGGTAAGATACTCACTTATAAGGGCATGCATCTCTCGGGAGTACTTAGTATTGTCCGGTATCGTGAAGTTTCCACTCTGTATTGCTAGACTACTCTCTCCAAATGGAAGAGTAAAGAAACACAGCTTGTACAGCATACACCCTAGTGCCTGCAAGACAGAAAATGAAATCAAAGCGATGGAAATGATATTTTTATAATTATATATGTGAATAAGCACCAACTTTACTTTGAAGATCACATTTTAATCACTTCATAAAGCATACATTCACAATAAGCTGTGCTCGCTCATATAGTTTTCGTCTGAGACAACAACATGCATATTAGAAGTAGACCCTGGCTCTCTAACTTACAATTCACTATACACTCTTTTGTTATACAACGCTTGACTGGAGATGCGAAGGTCGAGGGTTCGAATCCCGACACGGCACTAATATCCTTTGGCAAGATATTAACCTGCACTTGCTACTCTCCACCTAGGTGTCAAATGGGTACCCGGTAGGTTGTGGCCGTCATTGTTGGTCAAACAGCTTGTGAGCGTCAAGTAACGCCCGGCTGGAATGCTCCCCAGGGAGTGGAGATTGTGCACACATTGTGTGCGGGCAAGCACTGGATCCAATGACCGGGGTAATAGTATATTTGTAAAGTGCTTAGAGACATTTGTATAAAGCGCTATATAAAAATTAAATATTATTATTATTATTATTATTATTATTATTATTATTTGTTATATGAGAAAAGAAAAAGTTACATTTACAGTTTGTAGTTATCATGGAGCTATACGGTTTTGTATAGCTATACAATTCCTTTTGCTAGATTAACTGCCGGTAAACGTTTAAATTAAATTGTATATTTGCAAATCAAACACACTCTCTGACACTTATTTTAGAAAGAAAACTTCTTGTAATCGACTTTTAAACTAGGTTTACTGCTTACTTACCCATATATCTGCTTTGGTTGTGATAGTTTTCTCTGAATACAAATCAATCATTTCTGGAGAGCGATAGGACACTGTGGTGTACCTATGTTAAAACAAATGATAAAAGAAAACAAACAAAGATGTTAAAAATCTATATTTTAACCAGTAGAGGGAATACATTTAAATGTCCAAACCTGGCGGATTATCTGTGATTATTTACGATACACTATGCATACATGTACATTCATACAGTGACAATTCTGCATAGTATTTTATCAATATGGTACAGTATTTGCTGGTTGATATATTGACATTTTATATATTTTTGTTTACATCACAAGATATATGTATTAGTCCAGGACTTCAGGTTATGATGTTATGAATGCACATACAGCGTGTTTCCACAGAAAACATCGACACGGTATTATCCGTGTCATACCGTGTCAGTTTTCCTGTGGAAACAAAAGCTTGTCGGGTCGAGTCGAACGAGATGCGGATTATCAGATCCACCTCTGGGAGGTGGATCTTGACGTGTCGATCCCAACGAACTCCCTGTAAAATCTCTGTGGAAACACACAGCGACAAACCGTGTCTGACGGAGCATCAGAGCGTGCTGCACGTAACATTATAATAGCGTGGAATCCTGTGTAGATCTGAATCCACGATCGAGGTCAAAGGTTGAATCTTGACTTCCGATTGACACGGCATTTTCCTGACTTGGAACACGGAATCGGGGCGAATCGGAATGCTGCGCTCTGTAGAAACAGATTGGTTTAATATCGTGTCGCCGCGACACGGTATTTCAATTCCGGAAAAGATAATCCGTGTCCCACTTTTTTTCTGTGGAAACACGCTGATAGACTGAATATAGGGGTAGAATCCCCCCCTAGACATTGCAGTAAAACCTCCTGTGCCTTATTAAGTTTATATGATTAAGCACAAACACATTTTTACACACAACCATGTACGGTTATATTAGCATGGCATTCAGATAGCTTTTGCAAGAAGCATATGGTATTTCTGGCCTTTTTTTGCAAAACAACACTAGAAAAATACTGGTAGCTCTTGATCTGAAGTGTAAGACATTTACAGGTACATTGTTGAATGGGAAATCATAAGTCCTGTTCAGATACAAAACTCAATAGTGCAACCTTGGTAATAAGCGTCAACAAAAGTTGAAAATGGGCCAAACAAGCTAAGGATTTCCTTCTCCACTTCATTCTTCCATTCTAAAGAACCATTAGACCTGTTTTCATCAGCTCGAGATTGCCAAATATCCTGCTATATTTTAACTATCCCAATCGCAATCGCAAATTATCCAGTTAATTTGCGTTTTCATTAGCCCAAAGTTGCAATTAGCAAGATATTTGGTCGAGATAATCATCCCAAGATATCTTGAGCTAGTTTACAAAATATCCCGCTATTTGTCCAGTGCGTCTTCAACATCCCGAAAACTTGCACTGTGCGCAAATGCTGAGCAAAATGTCTTGAGCTCCAGTTTCAAGTTTCGAGGTCAAGTCTCGAGCTGATGAAGACGCGATTTGTAACTTCAGGATTATTTCCCAAATCAGAAATAGCAGGCTATTTGGCAATCTCGAGCTGATGAAAACAGGCCTATTGTCCGGATCAAATCTCAGATTTTTGAACTGATCCTCTGTCACTCTCGCTTTCAGTTTTCACACCAGTCAAGGTAACAAACACGCCTACAGTACATGTTTTGTTTGTTTGTTGTTGTTGTTGTTTTGTTTTTTTGGTGGGGGTCCCTTTAAACATTTTCTCCACATATCCTTTCCACATATATCCCATAATCTTTTATAATATTAAGCAAAAGATATTATTTTCTAAGGTGTTGGGCTTGAAAAATTAATATGACGAAAATGAAAAATACAAGAGTACATTACTCACGTGAAAAGATCTAGAAATGCTGTGATGATAATGGCAACAGAGTTAATATTACAGGCATTGTTTAACCACGTTTCCAGTTTCACAAATCTGAGATGCATGGCCCTACATGTACGTGTTACCAGTGTCTGTGATATGGTGTAACATTGAAGCCCTAAAAAAAAATTGCGTTTCAAAATGATCATGATGTGCCTCAAAAAGTAAAAATTCTTTGAGTGACCTGTTTTACCATACCTCATTTTTCCCAAAAGACTATAGTGTTATAAAAACCGTTGGAAAAAGGTTTTTTGACATTTCAAATTCCAATCATAAATATCTTGATAATCATGAAAATCAGTATTGATTTTATTATTTACGATATAAATCTACGTATCTACCTATTCTACTTTGCTATTGTTGCACCTCAACATTGCATAACCGAAACTTAAAACACATCGCCAAATTGCTCATACCCCCCCGCCCAAAGGCGCCCTCCGTGACCCTTGCGTCCGAGCGCCGCCAACGTAACCTCTTCCTCTTATCACGAGTTCCCTAGGACACACCTTGGTAAAGGCGCTGGGGATGGAGGGAGGGAAAATAGGTAGATACGTAGATTTATATCGTAAATAATAAAATCAATACTGATTTTCATGATTTACATCAATAAATCAACGTATCTACCTATTCTACTTTGCTAAAGACCAGCACAGATTAATGCCGGGTGGTAAAAACCAAACAAACTTATCAATTTAATGAGAAATAGACGACGAAGCCGCCTTCAGAGAAGCGACCCCAAAAGATCGTTCGCCCGCGGGCACATCTTTGAGGTAAAAAGCAGTAAAAGAACTTGGAGACTTCCAAAAAGCTGCTTTACAGATATCTTGAACCGAAACTCCGATGAAAAGAGTCCAAGACGTACTGACACTGTGAGTATCATGGGCACGAGGAGCCCTGCCAGGCGTCAAGGCCTCAGGACCCGCAGCCTTGATAGCCAAGACTAACCACCTGGAGATCGTATCCCGAGATGCCGCCGAAAGTGGCTCTCGAGAAACCAGAAAGAGCTGATCCGACTTGCGAAAAGGCTTCGTCTTGTAAAGATACCATTTGAGGGCGCGAAAGGGACACCACAGTCCGTCCCCGAAGACCGAAGAAAAATCCGACAAGGGATGAAGCACCACTTCCACTGAACCCGACGTGTCAGACTGATTCTAAGCAATAAAAGAAGCCTTGGGAATCAAACGAACCCCACGTCCTTCCCAGCGGATATGCCCAGGGGCAGCCGAAAGGGTATGAAGTGAGCTCCTACGCTGACCAGAAGTGATTGCCACGAGAAAAACCGTCTTGACCGTAGCAAGCAGAAGCGTCGCAGAACACAGCGGTTCGAAGGGAGTGCCAAAACCTTGGGTAAACTCCACACTGGCGTCAGAGGTCTGAAGAAGGGTCTCTTAAGGAAGAAAAACTTCAAAAGAGCCGCTAGCTGAGGAGCAGAAGAAACCGAAGATAGCAGACCGAGAGCCACAAATCGTTGACAGAGCTCTCCCCTTGTCATACAAAGAGATCAGAAAGTCAGCAATAGAAGGTAAAGACGCCTCTCTAGGGGCGACGCCCACCTCCTCACACCAAGTGTGAAAAGCATCCAACCAGGAGTTGTAAACCGTCCTGGCCGACTCTCGTCTACTCTGGACTAGAAATTGTGCAGCACGTTCGGAGAAACCTGACAAACGAGCCCTCATCCCGAAAACCGCCAAGCGGTCAGACGGAGGATTTCCGGCCGCTGGTGTAGAATACCAGACAGAGGTTGCGACACCAGATCCGGATGACACGGCAACGACCACGGAGTCCCCACCAGGAGGGTCAGGAGGTCCTGAAACCACGACCTCGCCGGCCACCAAGGAGCTATGAGAATCATCATCGCTTGATCTTCCCTGATCTTCCAGAGCACACGGGGAAACAACGCGAACTGAGGAAAGGCGTAAGCCCTCCACGGGATCGCGAAAGCGTCCAGAGCAAAAGCTCCTGGTCCCCGGACTCTCGAGAAAATCGAAGAAAACGATGGTCGAACGAAGTTGCGAAGAGATCGATGTCGAGAACACCGAACACACTCCCCAGTTGCCTGAAGACAGTCGGAGACAGAGTCCACTCTGAGGGAAGGCACTTGCCTCTGGAGAGAAAGTCCGCTAAGATATTCTCTTCGCCCGGGATATGTGATGCAACCGGGAGCACCCTCGCCCCCTTGCACCACGCCCAGAGTTGAGAGGCCAACTCGTTCAGAGCCACAGAATGAGTGCCTCCCTGTCTGGTGATGTACACCATCACCGATACGCTGTCCGTAAGAATCAGAACCGAACGACCCACCAGACGAGCACGGAAGTGACGAAGCGAAGCAAACACTCCCATGAGTTCCAACACATTGATGTGGGGCAGAAATTCCAGATGACTCCAGTCTCCTGAAATCATTGACCCCTGGCAATGACCCCCCCAAACCAACAGCGACGCGTCCGTGGTGACGGTCACGGAAGGGAGAGGAACTCGGAAGCGTTTGCCCTGAAAGAAGAAGGAACGACGAAGCCAAGGACCTAGAAGACCCTTGATTCTGGACAACAGGGGGATCCATGACAAAAAAGAACTCACGCTCGGCTGATAAAACTCCAACAGAAAGAGTTGGAAGGGACTCATCAATAGTCGACAATCTGGAAGCATGCCGACTAGACTGGAGAGAAAACCTCGGCTTTCACCCGACGTGCACATCTCAGAGACCGAGCAGTCCTGACTATCGTCTCGACCCTGTCGAGACTGGGACGAGCCAGCTGATGACGAATGTCCAGCTGAGCACCTAGGTAAGACGGCGTGCGAGTCGGAAAGAATTCTGATTTCTCCCAATTTATGAGAAATCCGAGATCTTGAGTCGTGCTGATCAGAATCTGCATATGATCCAACAGCATGACTGACGCCACAACTCTCGTGAAAATCCGAGGAGCAGGTCGCAAACCGAACAGGAGCGCTCTGTAACGGAAGAATTTGCCCAGGAAGGCAAAACCCCACAAGATCCCGCGACCGCGGATGTATCGGCACATGAAAATAAGCGTCGCGAAGATCCAAAGAAACCACGACGTCTGCGGGATTCAATGAAGAAAGGATGGTTGCCAGATGATCCATTCGGCAATGAACCTTTCCCAAATGAAGGATAAACCACTTCATGTTGAGAATCATTCTTAAAGAACCCGAGCACTTGGGAATTACGAACACCGGCGACAAACAAAGACACGGGTGATCGTCTACTTTATTCGGCGGAAAAGTGACTCTGAAAAAGAGGGGACATGATCGGAGAGCGGCTCCGGAGGACGCCATTCGAAAGAGGTTCCACAAAATCTATGAAGAACCCTTCTCGTACCACCGACAGAACAAATGCGACGCTGGTGATCTTCTCCCACGCCGGGAGAAATCTCTGGAGCCGCCCGCCGACCTAAGACCCAAGCACTCGGGGGAAGCCATCATCTAGAGAATGACTTCCCACCACCACGAAAGGGAGTCCGGGAAGATAGAAGAATCACGGTAAGAAGAACCTCGAGACGAAGGAAGACCACGATCCTGGTATTCCTCCTCGGCCGGGTACCAGTCCTGAGGGCGGCCCTTAGACTGGCCGACGTTCTTACGAAAAGAACCCGAAATCTTCAACTTTTCTTACGAGGTCTGGAGGAAGGAACCGGCTCTTGGACATCGCGAAAAGCAACGGACAGGTCTCGAGCCTGCTTCTCACCATCAATCTCGGCTTGCAGTAGAGTAGTGAAACTATCTCCACAAAGGTGGGGGCTGGCCACTGGAATCTGCGGAAGCAGTCCTGGAATTTGATGCGGTCGAATGCCCAAATAAGTGAGCACAGCCTCCCGACGATACTTCTCGATGGAATGCGAAGTCACCGCAAGCCGTGAGAAAAGATCAAACAACAAATTGTCACTTTTATCAAAAGGACCACGAGACCCAAACTTCAACCCCAAACGACTGGCCACCGCCACAAGTTTGGGAGAAACCCGTTCAGGACACAAAAACAAAACCGCATCCTGAGGAACGACAGCGTACTTGTCCACCTGCCGCTTAAGAAATCCCGTCGATAACGACAAGACTTCTGCGGCAATCACAAATTCTTCTTTGTGTAGATCAGGAAGAAACAGTCCCTGAACCGCTGAAGAGTCCGAATTAGAAGACAGGAAGCCCCGCCGCCCCGACGATAACTCCGGGACGACACAAGAATCGGGCACATATTTGTGAAACAAGGCTAACGAATCCGCCGCCAGAGACACAAACGGAGAAGACGCATCATCCCCCGCAACTGAACCAGACGACTGAGCGATGGAACCAGTGTCCCAACGATCAACCGAGCCCCCCCTATCTTGACCAGATAAGCAGGGACGATCCCCGCCTCTCGGAGCGCCCAACGAAGCGTGAGGCGGAGAAGCAAAAAAGAGAGGACCCCGGCTGAATACGACAACTCGAAACCCGCACCGGCGACTGCTCAGGCGAGATCGATGCATCTTCGGAAAACCCCGAAAATAAATCAACCGCGATCGGAACCGAAAGTGAAGTAGGACGAACCGGAGGAGCCGACTCGGGCACCGAAGATCGAAAAGCGTCAGCAAAAGCCCGAATCCAATCCGAAAATTCCGGCGGGGGTGGAGGCACCGACGGAGGGAGAGGAGCCGCAAACGGTTCCGCAAAATCAGAGCGCGGATTCTTTGAAGGATAAACAAAATCCGAGGAAGAACCGGCCCCGATAAAAGCCCGACGGTAGGAGCTCCCCGCAAACCGAATCGGGAAAACGGAACACGCACCGACGGAGAGGCGCGGTTAGTTGAAGCCCCAGGATCCGACTCGGCTGCACGGGTACCAGGACCGAAATCCGGAACCGGCAAATCCGACAAAGGGACAGAAGAACCGATCGGTGACCGGTTCAAGTCCGGATCCACGGAAGCAACCCGAATATCCGTCGATGGATTTGTGCACCGACCAAACAAAAGACCTGACGGAACAATTGTTGGCGGAGCAGAACTAAGGCCCGTTCCACCCAGAGTTAATACCTCTGGGTTTCCGGGAACCGTCCCGAGAGGAGATAAAATCGCCCCCTCGACCATTCTCATAGGCTTGCCTTGCCCGCAAAAATGTCTGCTGACATTTGCATCCCCGGGGTTTGCGGTGTCACCACCGCTCCCGAGGGGCGTAACTAACGAAGACTTATTAGTAGAATCCTTCGTCTTCGTATCCGTCGATGGATTTTCGTACCGTCCACACAAAAGCCCTGACGGGACAATTGATGGCGGCACAGAACTAAGGTCCGTTCCACCCAGAGTTAGTACCTCTGGGTTTCCGGGCACCGTATCGAGGGGAGATAAAATCGCCCCCTCAACCATTCCCCTGGGCTTCCCTTGCCCGCATAAACGTCCACTGACGTTCGCATCCTTGGGATTTGCGGTGTCACCACCGCTCCCGAGGGGCGTACTTATTAATAGAATCCTTCGTCTTCTTTCTCGCGACAGAACTTGATTTCTTCTTCGTGAAACCTGCTAAGAGAAAATAAGAACTGCGAGACATATTATAACCTGCGGGAAAGAAAAATAAACAAAGGGTACGAGCAATTATCAACAAGAATTAAATAAACTACCAGTGACTAAAACACCCCACCGACTACCCCCGCACGCACCCGAGGCCTCGGAGGAGTGAGGACAGGCAAACACGAAAGCGGAAACGTAACAGTAGTCGGCAAGAAAACGTTCTAGAATACTGATAAATAAATAAATTCACGGAGTGAAACTACTCTCTAACGAACAGGAAATCGTAGAGAATATTATAAAAGGCGAAAATGCGAACCAAAAAGTGACTAAAAGAGGAAAAACTCTTCAACTTTTGGGAGCGATTTTTAGTGTAACTTATCCGTTCGGATGCGAAGAGATAAGAGGAAGAGGTTACGTTGGCGGCGCTCGGACGCAAGGGTCACGGAGGGCGCCTTTGGGCGGGGGGGTATGAGCAATTTGGCGATGTGTTTTAAGTTTCGGTTATGCAATGTTGAGGTGCAACAATAGCAAAGTAGAATAGGTAGATACGTTGATTTATTGATGTAAATCAGACACTCAGGTGATCGGCATGTAAAAGTCACAGGATTCATGACTGACCTAAAGGTTTATAATTATGATTGCAGCATGAGCTAAATCCAGGATTTTGTTTCGAATCTGAGGCAAAGCTACCCAATTCCTTTAAATGCTGAAAATACGGTCGGTCTACTGAAATTAATAAATAACAGACCACTTCACAAAGGTTTGGATTTAAATCAAGATGCTTTTCATTTTCCAGTATCATGAGTTATGAGGTCTTGAATTTCAATTGATTGAAAGAGAAGGCTGCAGGCACTGGTTGATGCTATTTTGGGCAAGTTCCTCACAAACTTTTACACATCATTATAGAGAAACTAATGTGAAGAAGCTATGTATAAACATATATGTTAACTGGTAGACTGCAATCCTTGCATGTTTAATACCAGAGATGGAGCAATTTATTTGGAAGTTTGTACTCTGGGTTTGATTGCAATAAAGTCCTCAGTCTGGAACAATGATTTAGAGTCCAATAACCCCTGTCATTAATCAAACAATATATCTGAAGAACTTCCTGAACTGCATAACATGTGGTTATGTCTAGACACGGTCAAAGATTGCAACAGGACAATGTGCTGTAACCGTTCCTGTATTTTTACCACAACAAAAGCTGGGTTAAGTCGGGGAAACCGGTTCTATTAAAGTTAGGCAGCACTTGCTCTACAGGGAATAACAGGAAAGAGTCGCAAGGACCTGACCATCTCATTGTTTGGAGCCAGATTGAACAGTTACTATTTAAATTATTTGTACATATCTACATATTTTCATGATTTACAGGGGGTTTAAAGATACGTTTTAGCGACTACTTTTTCTTCTATCAGTCCCACATGCTGGTAATGATGTTTGTTAACCCAAAACCATCTGACTGTTTACATACAATTAAACAGAAATAGAATAAAAATGTTACACCTATCCTTAATTGGAGCCATACTGATGAATTCGTTGAATTACCGGTATAAGACTTACTTCTCAATCTCATCCTTGATGTCGTTTATGCTGTGTACCTTAGGGTCTAGAACACGTCCGGTAGCACTGCCAAAGTCACACAGCATGTAGTTGCCACTCCGGTGCAGCAAGATGTTTTCAACCTGGGTCAAATGAATGAAAAAGACACAAAATTTAGTTAAAAGGCTGATGAATTGGAGGGGAGAAATTGGGCGTGAGGGCTGCCACCCAAGGACTTTAGAGTGTATATGATAGAATGAAGGATATAGATGGTAACACTCTCAAAAGTCACACAGCATATAGTTGCCACTACGGTGCAAATTATTGTAAAAGACACAATTTTTAGTAAAAAGCTGATGAATTGGAGGGGAGAAATATGGGGTGTGGGGTGGAGGGTGGAGGGGGTGGAGGGGGTGGAGGGTGGAGGGGTTGAGGGTGGAGGGGTGGAGGTTGGAGGGGGTGTGGGGTGGAGGGTGGAGGGGGTGTGGGGTGGAGGGTGGAGGGGGTGGAGGGTGGAGGGGGTGGAGGGTGGAGGGGTGGAGGGGGGAGGGGGTGTGGGGTGGAGGGTGGAGGGGGTGGAGGGTGGAGGGGGTGGAGGGGGTGGAGAGGGTGGAGAGTGGAGGGGGTGGAGGGGGGAGGGGGTGTGGGGTGGAGGGTGGAGGGGGTGGAGGGTGGAGGGGGTGGAGGGGGGAGGGGGTGTGGGGTGGAGGGTGGAGGGGGTGGAGGGTGGAGGGGGTGGAGGGTGGAGGGGGTGGAGGGTGGAGGGGGTGGAGGGTGGAGGGGGTGGAGGGGGGAGGGGGTGTGGGGTGGAGGGTGGAGGGGGTGTGGGGTGGAGGGTGGAGGGGGTGGAGGGTGGAGGGGGTGGAGGGTGGAGGGGGTTGGTACTCTTGGACTTTAGAAAGGATAGGATAGAAAGAAGGTCATAGATAGTAACACTGCAGAAAGTCATACAGGATATGGGCGCCAGGACGGTGGAGCAGGATGTTTTTTAACTTGGGTGGAATTTACATCAACAGTAGTTCAAGTTCAAGTTTTATTTATCTTTCTTTCATAAAACACATTACAAATATGACAAAGTTAACAGAATATGGCGTTACAATAGAAAAACGAGGTGACCTTGGTTGAAAGCAAGGCTTGTGGATTTAAGGTCCCTCATGAGTAGCTTATGAGTATGTCCTAAATGAACAAACTCGTCAGATAAGAATAATGCATACATTTAAATGCTTACAAACTAAACTTACTAAACAACTGAGAAAATATAAACAGAAGTAAGTATAATAAAAATCTACTGACTACTAAATAATGGCTATTAATAAGAGAAACAGGAAAATACTATGAGCAACAGGAATGAAACACAGACAAAAACTAAACAAGACAGACAGATGAATAGATGTGAGAAATGGGAGTAGAATTATACTGACCTATATAGCAAATAATTTTCATATATATTGATCACAACTATAAAATGCCAGTATTCAATGCTATCTAAACCTCTGACAAACTGGAAGGGAGAAAATGGGAGACTGGAACCCATAGGCATTTGATAGACGGGAAGGCAAGATTTCTACAGTACAATGCCTACGTACAAAGAGACACACAACATAAATCTGTAGTTGACTCTTAAGAGCGACAAATGTTTTCAACAAGGGCGGAATATATATTATGTAAATTATTTAATTGTCATAAAATATCTTTCAAAAACTAAAATCTCTCAAACTAGATTAAAGGAGAGAAATGGGGGGGGGGGGGTTGAAACCCCTTATCATACAAGAGCTTTTGTAGGAATACCGTACATGTAGGGCCTTAAAGCTGGAAACTATATACATGTAGGAGCACTTCTAAAGTCATCAACTACATAGACTGATAATCAAATCTGTTAATACATCTAGGCCTAGTTACATCCTACAGTGTAACAGAGCAAATGTCAAATCAACACCTATTTTTGTTTCCCCAGAAACATCAAAATGCATTTCTATATGAATAGTCCACCTCATATACTACATGTACATGGAACCCCATTATGATCGCACTCTGAATGTCAGATATCATGAGATTATAAGGAATTTTTCTTTCATTTTCTATCCCGATACTTGAGGGAAATGGATTATCCTATACTACAACACGCAGGCCTAAACTGCATGTACAATGTGTTCCACAAAGTAGTAGTCGATGTTGAGCTAGTCCATAATATGCAAATTGTCTCATAAAACCTAGTTTGCTACATGTAAACAGTCAACTTAAGGGTTCTATTTCCTTCTTCCTATGTAATGCTAGTTAGATTCTTTATCTTTTCCCCACAGAGAGATTAAAATAGCTCGTTAGGCAAGAGACTTGTAGACCTGTGTGTACTGCACCTGCATAACTGTACATTATAAGTACATGATTTTGTACAATAAAAAAAATAGTAATTTCCCTTTATATGTAGTTTGATGAGCTTGACTTGACTTTAAATGAAACCAATAATTTAATTATCTGCAAATACCAAACTGCTTTGTCTAAGGGCAGCAAAAACAATACACGCAAGAAGTTTTGTGTAATTTAGATCTGGAGAGCTTAACTCTGGTACAGTAAACTACTTATTATTTAAAGGAACTTTAACAGAAAAGACCTAAAAATACATCAAAATTGACTAGAGCAACCCCCAAAAGAGCTCATGTGAAAGAAAAGTGATTTTTGTCCACACTGTAGAGTTTACAATGTAAATCTTACAAGTTGAATTATATCATGATGACTTGTGATACCTACATGTATACCAACAACAATTAGTGTCCAGAATGATGCTGAAAGCTCAACTAATAAGCGATTATAAGTACTTGAGAGGTCTCAAAACACCAAGGTAAGAGGAGCAGACCTGGGAAGATTTCCCTTCAGTCAAGTTAAAGGTGCTAATCAAGAAACTTCCTAAGAGATATATTTAACACAAATTGTTACAATAAGCAGCAAATACAAAGAGTGATATCAAGAGAGAGGGAGAGAGAAAGAAAGAGGGAGACATCCACACACAAAACAATTTATCCAGAAACTCTATAACGAAACGTCGTATAAAGAATCATAGTATAAATTCTGAATTGTCCACACACAAGAAATTTCATATAAATAATCATTGTATAAATTCAAGGATGTCCACAAACAGAAGTAATCCTGAAACTCTACAGTCTGGTCTCCTTTCGCTCGAGGTCACGTTAAGCCCCGCCCAGTTAGTTACACTAGTTACACTCCCCCTGTCCAAACACAACATTTTCCGTGATTAGGCGTGATTCTTTATTGAGTTTCAGTTCGAAACGATGCCCAAACCTGCGTTTCGTTAGACTAGTTTCGTTATACGACGTATCGTTAGTGAGCGTCCACACACACAATTTCATCGTAAAACTATCGCGAAACGGTATCACTATCGCGAAACGGTATAGCTAATCACGGAAAATGCTGTGTGTGGACAGGGGGAGAGAACCAGGGAGAGAGAGAGGGAGAGAGAAAGAAAGAGGGAGAGAGAAAGAAAGAAAGAGAGGGAGAGAGAGAGGGAGATAGAGAGAGAGAGAGAGAAATCTTGGCAAATTCTGAATGGTAACAAACATATACCTACTTTATATTATTTTTCCTTAAAACCTTCAATATACCATTCTCCTGAATAACATGACTCTTGGACATTTCAAAACCAAGAACAACAAAAAACAAAATACTGTAAATAGTACCTTTAATAAACCCATTAGGAAAGCAATTCATTTTGCATGTACAGTGTATTGTGCTCAATAAACAAAGGGCACTCAATTAAAGTTGAACATCCATGTGCAATACATAAGCCCTACATGTACTTGTCTAATACAGCAATTCAGACTTTCATGTCAGTTATAATAGATAATTGAATGTTGTACTAAAAGCCCTTCCCTTCATGTTCATAAAATGGGTTGTATATTAGAAGGCATTAAACAATGTGTAATTCACATTGGTATGATGTTGACAAGCGCTGCCCCTTGAAACCTTAAAGGTATTACAAAGTTTTGGTAAAATTTCAAAATGATTGGATCATGAAATTAAAATTTTTCATTACCATTGTGTAACATAGTGCTATATCACTCAACTCTAAAAAGAATTGACTCTAAAACGCTTTTTATTTGGAGTAATTAATATTTTTAAAAATTTAAAAATTTACCGGTACTCCCGGTAAATTTGGTATAGCTCCCTCTCAGTTCAAAAATTTACATGTCATCTGAACAGCATAACACATATATAGCACTATTCTCAAAGTGTAATAATTAAAATCTTTTGACACCAAGCCATATTACCCGACTAACGAAATATATATAATCATGCAAATAAATTTTGTGAAATTAAGTTGCCGTAGTAAATGATTTTTTTACTGTCTCGTAATTTTTTTTGAAAAAAATACTTGTCTGTAGACTGTAATCGCAATATATTATACAAATAATGAATGGTTATGAGTTCAATAGTGCGAATATTTTCATGAGTTGAAAGATTAACATTCTATTCAACGAGGCGTCAGCCGAGTTGAATAGAATTAACGTTAATCTTTCAACGAATGAAAATATTCGCACCATTGAACGAATGAAAAACATTCATTATTTGTTTTATACAACATCGAAGAAGATCTAATAGAACGTTAACCAACAACTTATGCTTGCCTTTACTCCTTATATTAAAGATAAATTAAAGTTGGAGTCAAGCCTTCTCGATTACATTCAGATTGCCTTCGCGTCAGATACACGCAGGCATACGCGCGCGCACGGCTGAGAGGTACGCAGTCTGCATATAACCAAAAATGCACGGCGCATATAACCAAAAATGCACGACCGTGCAATATAACATCTATTGAATATCATGTGACCAACAATCCTCCAATCAAATGACAAGGATCCACGTAGGTGTTGTATAAAATTTTATAATCGATCGGACCGCCGCCATATTTACTGTACTTACGTACTGACGTTAATCTATGAATTTCCTGCGCGGGCCGGAATATCCTGTGTTGTTCTCTTCAACTCATTTTTCCATTTCCCTCTCTTAATCGTTTCTGCGTTTTCAACTTTGAAATGCATTTGTTATTGCTCGACTTTGATAATATTGTTGTTCGCCAGCTCTGTGAACGAACGCACATATTGCCTGTATTTTGGTCAAGTCAAGTGGCCGTGATGAACTGCAATGATCTGGCATTGATCCCTGTGTATTAGGCCTACGTATAGTACATGTTACGTGTGCACGTGTATTAGTCTATGTGTGTTGGGCCGGATTGGCTCGAAGAATTTCCGAGCACATTTTTTTTAGGGATAATCTCAAAATACTCCCCAAAGTCGTTGTACAGGGACAGTTTGGGTAATCATTTATAGACAGAACGTAACATTATTTAATTTGCATTTCTTTATTAAAAATAAAGAAGATACGTTTAATATTACAAACGAAGATAAATCAATAATAAGGTTGACTTGACGTTTTCCCGAACAGTCGATCGTGTATACTGCACATTCTTATTTTGAGATCATCCCATTTGTGAGTTTACGGGTACGGTACGCTTGTTTATTTAGCCTAGTGACCTCTGGTAGAGGTCAGTAATTGCTACACGTGTTTGGGCTAACCTCTCTCTTTCCGTATAATTGAATTATATTCTTCGCCTCCGTCTCATAACCATGCACCAACTGCATTGACCAGGTCCGTGTTATAACACTCTCACTATTCTCTCTCTCTCTCTCTCTCTGTCGCTTCTATATCCCTCTCATCTCCCCCTCTCTCTCTCTCTTTTGTATCCCTCTCTATCCCTTCTCTTCTTTCTCTCTCTCTCTCTCTCTCTCTCTTCTCTCTCGCTGTCTTTATTTCTCCCATTTTCTTTCCCTCTCTCTTTATTTCTCAGTACCCCATACCATTCTACCATTTCTCTATTTATTTCTCTTTTGATGTATATTGTATATATATCCGTCTCTCTCTCTCTCCCTCTCATCGCATCACCTCGTTCATCCCCTTCTACATATTTCACTTGTTAGTCTCTCTCTGTCGGTCTGTGACCGTCTGTCTGATGACTGTCTCTCTTTCTAGTATCCACAAACCTCTCTCTCTCTCTCTCTTTCTTTCGCTCCAACTTTCTCTCTCTCTCTCTAAAAGTTCTCATTCGCGTGATATAGCCTATAGGACCATATTATTTTTGTTTAGGGTACATGTAGATGATGATAAAAATATGACAAATATAATAGTAATCACAATAACGAGAGAACTTCTCATTCACGTGATAGGACAGTAGTTTTTGGTTGGAGTTTATGACAAGAATAATAATAATCATAAAAACGATAGAATTTCTCATTCGCGTGATAGGACCATATTTCTTATGTCGGGGTTATGTAAATGAGGGTAATATAATTATGACAAAGATAATAATTATCACTAAAGCAAGAGAAGTTTTCATTCACGTGATAGGACAGTAGTTTTTGGTTGGAGTTTATGACAACAATAATAATAATCACAAAGACGATAGAAGTTCTCATTCGCGTGATAGGACCATATTTCTTTTGTCGGGGTTATGTAAATTAGGGTGATATAAATACATGACAACGATACTAATTATCACAAATGCGAGAGAAGTTCTCATTCATATAGTTTTTGGTTGGAGTTTATGACAAGAATAATAATAATCACAAAGACGATAAGAGTTCTCATTCGCGTGATAGGACCATATTTCTTTTGTCGGGGTTATGTAAATGAGGGTGATATAAATATATGACAAAGATAATAATTATCACAAATGCGAGAGAAGTTCTCATTCACGTGATAGGACAGTAGTTTTTGGTTGGAGTTTATGACAAGGAAAATAATAATCACAAAAACGATAGAAGTTCTCATTCGCGTGATAGGACCATATTTCTTATGTCGGGGTTATGTAAATGAGGGTGATATAAATATACGTCAACAATATTAATAATCACAAAAACGATAGAAGTTCTCATTCGCGTGATAGGACCATATTTCTTATGTCGGGGTTATGTAAATGAGGGTGATATAAATATATGACAAAGATACTAATTATCACAAATGCGAGAGAAGTTCTCATTCATGTGATAGGACAGTAGTTTTTGGTTGGAGTTTATGACAAGAATAATAATCATCACAAACACGATATAAGTTCTCATTCGCGTGGTAGGACCATATTTCTTTTGTCGGGGTTATGTAAATGAGGGTGATATAAATATACGTCAACAATAATAACTAGAATTTAAATCGTCACGAGGACGATTAAGGTGGTCTGAAATATGAGCATGATCCCGGCATCTAATCGAGAAATAAATGTCACATTGTGATAGCTTATTGTCTCAGCTACAACATACTCGATGCTCAGCGAAAACGAAGCTAAGATGACGGAGATATTGCTCGTGAAAGACGGAAATGTGGAATCCAGTTTTCAGAAAAAGTCATGTCCCATAGAGAATACACGCAAAATGTAAAAAATTGACATGCCTCCTTTAATCGCAAAAATACGCCATGATGTTTTTGTCAAAATGAAAATTCGGGGCCACTGCATTTGTAGAGAATATTCTCAGGTAAAACATATCAAAATTTGAAAGAAAATTGATCAATATTTACAGAGATACAATCAATTTTCTAAAAATCTGCTGACGTCATAATATGCAAATCGAAATTTTGAGTTCGGAGGCCATTATGATGACGTCATGAGTTAATTGAGGGTCAAATGAGACCTGAAATCATATCTCCAACTCATAATCTATTTAAATATGAAAGAAATTGGGGGGTATCTATCCATTCTGAAGAGTTAAAATGAATTTTATATAGGGATGTTTTTGCCCATGTATTGTGGATACAGATAGCGCAGGTCGGCGCGTGCGTTCAACTTTGACAGCCGCTAATTGCCTTATTACTGGTCGGAAAAAGGTAAACAAGGTATCAAAATGCTTGGAAAAATGTAATAAATATGATAACAGAACAAATTTGGCGATTCTACGTTGCAAAATGCCAGGACGCGCGAATACGCGCGGAAACGCGCGCGCATAATTACGCGCGCGCAAATTTTGAAAATGCTTAAAATGGCCTGGAACGTATGCAAAATTAATTTAGAACGAATTTGACCATTTTAAAATTTTAATGCGCGCGTACGTGCGCATCGAGGTGCGCGCGCAGAATTTGTTGACATTTTTTGTTGACCTTTGACCTGAAGTTGATGTATACCAAATATGGTTTATTTTTGATTACTCGTTATCGAGATATGATAATGACCTGATTTTTACAAAATGGCGCCTGGATGACGTCACGATGACCTAATGACCTTGAAAAAGTAAATTAAACTTGAAATCATAGGGCTTGATGACTGACACAAATTTAAAGGAAATTGACCATGTCGATTTCGAGTAAACGTGTGGTCAAAAAAGTGTACGGAAGAAATAAAAATAAACTAGAATTTAATTCGTCACGAGGACGAATAAGGTGGTCTGCCTTCAAGTTATATAGACATGTAAACAATGATGATCATCATGATGATCATGATGATGATGATCTTGATAGTAATGGTGATGTCGAATATGATGATGATGATGATCATGATGATGTTGATGATTATCATTAACAGACCATGATGACATCAGACTGAACAAAATGAGCTACAACATACTCAAAAATCAACAAAAATCAAGCCGAAATAACGGCGATATTGCTCGCAAAAGACAAGAATGTAGAATGCAGATTTGAGAAAAAGTCATCTCCCATAAGGATTACATGCAAAAAGTAATGGATCAAGTGATAATAGGGTAATAATAAAGTAAATATGGTTGTTTATTACATTATTTGCGATTTTACGTGTTTTAATATTCAAAGGAGATGGTACAGTGAAAGGTCAAAAAGAAAAAAAAGTGAAGAAAAAAAATTGTTGGAGACGCCCGGACTCGAACCAGGGACCTCGAGGTCGGAAGTCAAGTGCGTTACCGATATACCAAAACATTTCCTATAGAGATTACACGTAAACGGAAAATAGAATTCTCAAATCCCACTTTGTAAGTGAAATATGAGCATGATCCCGGCATCTGATCGAAAAATGAAGGGCACACTTGTGATAGCTTATTGTCTCAGCTACAACATACTCAAAGCTCAGCGTAAACAAAAATAAAACGACGGAGATATTGCTCGCGAAAGACGAGAATGTAGAATCCAGTTTTGAGAAAAAGTCATGTCCCATAGAGAATACACGCAAAATGTAAAAAATTGACATGCCTCCTTTAATCGCAAAAATACGCCATGATACCATTGTCAAAATGAAATATCGTGGTAACTGCATTTGTAGAGAATATTCTCAGGTAGAACATATCAAAATTTGAAAGAAAATTGGTCAATATTTACAGAGATACAATCAATTTTCCAAAAATCTGCTGACGTCATAATATGCAAATTGAAATTTTGAGTTCGGAGGCCAATATGATGACGTCATGAGTTAATTGAGGGTCAAATGAGACATGAAATCATATCTCCGACTCATAATCTATCTAAATATGAAAGAAAATTGGGGGTATCTGTCCATTCTGAAGAGTTACAATGAATTTTGTATAGGCATGTTTTTGCACATGTATGTTATGTATTACAAGAGCTCGCACGCACGGATGCGTATCTTAACGGACGCTCATTCCGTTATTAATGGTCAGAAAAAGGTGAACAAGGTATCAAAATGCTTGAAAAAATGTGCAAAATATGATGACAGAGAAAAATTGGCGATTTTACTTTGCAAAATGCAAGTACGCGCAAAAACGCGCACGCATGTGCGTGCGCGCGTTTTTTTGCAAAAAGCTTAAAATGGCCTGAAACGTATGCAAAATTAATTTGGAACGAATTTGAGCATTTTAAAATTTTAATGCGCGCTTACGTGCGCGTCGTGGTGCATGCGCGGAATTTGTTGACATTTTTAGTTGACTCTTGACCTGAAGTTGATGTATACCAAATACGGTTTATTTTTGATGACTCGTTATTGAGATATGATAAGGACCTGATTTTTACAAAATGGCGCCTGGATGACGTCACGATAACCCCATGAACTTGAAAAAGTTAATTAGACTTGAAATTATAGGGCTTGATGACTGACAGAAATTTTAAGGAAATTGACCATGTCGAGTTCGAGTAAACGTGTGGACAAAAAAGTGTACGGAAGAAATAAAAATAAATAAAGAATAAAGAAATAAAATTCTAGCGAAATCAATAGGTGATCTGTCGTTGACAGACCACCTAATAAATAAAGAAATAAAGAATAAAGAATAAAGAAAATTCTAACGAAATCAATAGGTGATCTGTCATCGACAGACCACCTAATAATCACAAAGACGATAGAAGTTCTCATTCGCGTGATAGGACCATATTTCTTTTGTCGGGGTTATGTAAATGAGGGTGATATAAATACATGGCAAAGATACTAATTATCACAAATGCGAGAGAAGTTCTAATTCATATAGTTTTTGGTTGGAGTTTATGACAAGAATAATAATAATCACAAAGACGATAAGAGTTTTCATTCGCGTGATAGGACCATATTTCTTTTGTCGGGGTTATGTAAATGAGGGTGATATAAATATATGACAAAGATAATAATTATCACAAATGCGAGAGAAGTTCTCATTCACGATGATAGGACAGTAGTTTTTGGTTGGAGTTTATGACAAGAATAATAATAATCACAAAGACGATAAGAGTTCTCATTCGCGTGATAGGACCATATTTCTTTTGTCGGGGTTATTTAAAATAATGAGATGATATAAATATATGACAAAGATAATAATTATCACAAATGCGAGAGAAGTTCTCGTTCACGTGATAGGACAGTAGTTTTTGGTTGGAGTTTATGACAAGGATAATAATAATCACAAAAACGAAAGAAGTTCTCATTCGCGTGATAGGACCATATTTCTTTTGTCGGGGTTATGTAAATAAGGGTGATATAAATATATGACAAAGATACTAATTATCACAAATGCGAGAGAAGTTCTCATTCATGTGATAGGACAGTAGTTTTTGGTTGGAGTTTATGACAAGAATAATAATAATCACAAAAACGATAGAAGTTCTCATTCGCGTGATAGGACCATATTTCTTTTGTTATTACTTATTTTCTTATGTAATGAGGGTGATATAAATATATGACAACAATAATAATAATCACAAAGACGATAGAAGTTCTCATTCGCGTGATAGGACCATATTTCTTTTGTTATTATTTATTTTCTTATGTAATGAGGGTGATATAAATATATGACAACAATAATAATAATCACAAAGACGATAGAAGTTCTCATTCGCGTGATAGGACCATATTTCTTTTGTCGGGGTTATGTAAATGAGGGTGATATAAATACATGACAAAGATACTAATTATCACAAATGCGAGAGAAGTTCTCATTCATGTGATAGGACAGTAGTTTTTGGTTGGAGTTTATGACAAGAATAATAATAATCACAAAGAAGATAAGAGTTCTCATTCGCGTGATAGGACCATATTTCTTTTGTCGGGGTTATTCAAAATAATGAGATGATATAAATATATGACAAAGATAATAATTATCACAAATGCGAGAGAAGTTCTCGTTCACGTGATAGGACAGTAGTTTTTGGTTGGAGTTTATGACAAGGATAATAATAATCACAAAAACGATAGAAGTTCTCATTCGCGTGATAGGACCATATTTCTTTTGTCGGGGTTATGTAAATAAGGGTGATATAAATATATGACAAAGATACTAATTATCACAAATGCGAGAGAAAGTTCTCATTCATGTGATAGGCTAGTAGTTTTTGGTTGGAGTTTATGACAAGAATAATAATAATCATAAAGACGATAGAAGTTCTCATTCGCGTGATAGGACCATATTTCTTATGTCGGGGTTATGTAAATGAGGGTAATATAATTATGACAAAAGATAATAATTATCACAAAAGCAAGAGAAGTTCTCATTCACGTGATAGGACAGTAGTTTTTGGTTGGAGTTTATGACAAGAATAATAATAATCACAAAAACGATAGAAGTTCTCATTCGCGTGATAGGACCATATTTCTTTTGTCGGGGTTATGTAAATAAGGGTGATATAAATTATGACAAAGATACTAATTATCACAAATGCGAGAGAAGTTCTCATTCATGTGATAGGACAGTAGTTTCTGGTTGGAGTTTATGACAAGAATAATAATAATCATAAAGACGATAGAAGTTCTCATTCGCGTGATAGGACCATATTTCTTATGTCGGGGTTATGTAAATGAGGGTGATATAAATACATGACAAAGATACTAATTATCACAAATGCGAGAGAAGTTCTCATTCATGTGATAGGACAGTAGTTTTTGGTTGGAGTTTATGACAAGAATAATAATAATCACAAAGAAGATAAGAGTTCTCATTCGCGTGATAGGACCATATTTCTTTTGTCGGGGTTATTCAAAATAATGAGATGATATAAATATATGACAAAGATAATAATTATCACAAATGCGAGAGAAGTTCTCGTTCACGTGATAGGACAGTAGTTTTTGGTTGGAGTTTATGACAAGGATAATAATAATCACAAAAACGATAGAAGTTCTCATTCGCGTGATAGGACCATATTTCTTTTGTCGGGGTTATGTAAATAAGGGTGATATAAATATATGACAAAGATACTAATTATCACAAATGCGAGAGAAAGTTCTCATTCATGTGATAGGCTAGTAGTTTTTGGTTGGAGTTTATGACAAGAATAATAATAATCATAAAGACGATAGAAGTTCTCATTCGCGTGATAGGACCATATTTCTTATGTCGGGGTTATGTAAATGAGGGTAATATAATTATGACAAAAGATAATAATTATCACAAAAGCAAGAGAAGTTCTCATTCACGTGATAGGACAGTAGTTTTTGGTTGGAGTTTATGACAAGAATAATAATAATCACAAAAACGATAGAAGTTCTCATTCGCGTGATAGGACCATATTTCTTTTGTCGGGGTTATGTAAATAAGGGTGATATAAATTATGACAAAGATACTAATTATCACAAATGCGAGAGAAGTTCTCATTCATGTGATAGGACAGTAGTTTCTGGTTGGAGTTTATGACAAGAATAATAATAATCATAAAGACGATAGAAGTTCTCATTCGCGTGATAGGACCATATTTCTTATGTCGGGGTTATGTAAATGAGGGTAATATAATTATGACAAAGATAATAATTATCACAAAAACGATAGAAGTTCTCATTCGCGTGATAGGACCATATTTCTTTTGTCGGGATTATGTAAATAAGGGTGATATAAATAAAATTATGACAAAGATACTAATTATCACAAATGCGAGAGAAGTTCTCATTCATGTGATAGGACAGTAGTTTCTGGTTGGAGTTTATGACAAGAATAATAATAATCATAAAGACGATAGAAGTTCTCATTCGCGTGATAGGACCATATTTCTTATGTCGGGGTTATGTAAATGAGGGTAATATAATTATGACAAAGATAATAATTATCACAAAAGCAAGAGAAATTCTCATTCACGTGATAGGACAGTAGTTTTTGTTTGGAGTTTATGACAACAATAATAATAATCACAACGACGATAGAAGTTGTCATTCGCGTGATAGGACCATATTTCTTTTGTCGGTGCTATGTAAATGAGGGTGTTATAATTATGACAAAGATAATAATTATCACAAAAGCGAGAGAAGCTCTCATTCACTCGATAGGACAGTAGTTTTTGGTTGAAGTTTATGACAAGAATAATAATAATCACGAAGACGATAGAAGTTGTCATTCGCGTGATAGGACCATATTTTTTTTGTCGGGGTCATGTAAATGAGGGTGATATAAATATATGACAACAATAATAATAATCACAAAAACGATAAAAGTCCTCATTCGCGTGATAGGACCATATTTCTTTTGTTATTATTTATTTTCTTATGTAAATGAGGGTGATATAAAAACATGACAAAGATACTAATTATCACAAATGTGAGAGAAGTTCTCATTCATGTGATAGGACAGTAGTTTTTGGTTGGAGTTTATGACAAGAATAATAATAATCACAAAGACGATAAGAGTTCTCATTCGCGTGATAGGACCATATTTATTTTGTCGGGGTTATTCAAAATAATGAGATGATATAAATATATATGACAAAGATAATAATTATCACAAATGCGAGAGAAGTTCTCATTCACGTGATAAGACAGTAGTTTTTGGTTGGAGTTTAGGCCTATGACAAGGATAATAATAATCACAAAAACGATAGAAGTTCTCATTCGCGTGATAGGACCATATTTCTTTTGTCGGGGTTATGTAAATAAGGGTGATATAAATATATGACAAAGATACTAATTATCACAAATGCGAGAGAAGTTCTCATTCATGTGATAGGACAGTAGTTTTTGGTTGGAGTTTATGACAAGAATAATAATAATCATAAAGACGATAGAAGTTCTCATTCGCGTAATAGGACCATATTTTTTGGTTGTGGTTCATGTAAATGAGTATGATAATATTATGTTTGGCAAGGATAATAATAATCGTAAAAACGATAGAAGTTCTCATTCACGCGATAGGACCATTGTTGGGGTGTATGTAAATGAGGATGATAATATTATGTTTGGCAAGGATAATAATAATCGTAAAAACGATAGAAGTTCTCATTCACGCGATAGGACCATTGTTGGGGTGTATGTAAATGAGGATGATAATATTATGTTTGGCAAGGATAATAATAATCGTAAAAACGATAGAAGTTCTCATTCACGCGATAGGACCATTGTTGGGGTGTATGTAAATGAGGATGATATAAATATATGACAAAGATAATAATAATCACAAAGACGATAGAAGTTTTCATCCACGTGATAGGATCATAGTTTTTTTATGGGGTTTATAATGTAGATGAGGATGAAAGAAAATAAGTCAAACATTCAGTGCAGAGGTCCAGGCGAAGAGAGGGAGATCGAGAGGGTGCGAGAGGAAGGGAAAGAGGGAACAAGAGAGAGTGAGAGTGACAGAGAGAGCCTGGGTCTATATTTCGGAGAGAGAGGGTCCATGTGGTGAAAATGATTATTTTCGAAACTTCCAAGGTTATGATGAACATTACAACGAACTTCTGTAGGAAAGAGAGAGAGAGAGGGAGGGGGGGGACAGAGAGAGAGAGAAAGAGAGAGAGAGAGCGGTATATGGATAGACATTTATTGTATTTCTTTCATGTTTATCTGAACGATTATGTGGTCATTCATTTTCAAATTGCTTTCTTTCTGATATTCTTTTCTGAATGCATTTCACGGACATAATAATTGGAAAAAATGATAAGACTTCATGTATCCCGTAGCATATTGAAATTGTTTGTTATAAATGTGATCACAGTCAGTCCGCAACGCCCGCGATAATTAGGCAGAATGACCGAATTTATACAGCACCCGGAAGTGCGATAAACCGTCGTATTTCGTGTCCCGCGATTTGCGAGATTTCGTGAGACTTTTGCACAGGTCAACAAACTTTATCACAGCTGCTTTGCCTTTCACTGTGCTGCGTAACATGTAGGGGTAAGTGTATCTCCATACTTTTCTACGTATTTTGATATGAAATTTTCCTAATTTTACCGCATCTGAGTGATTGTAAATAGTCATTGAAATGTGTCCAATTTTCCTTCTTTCGTAGGAGGTATTCTGACATTATCTTGCATTTAGCGTGTTCCTGACCGATATAAGAGATGTTTTTCCCCAATTCTTCGATTTTTCACAAAAACAATGTTGGCAGAAGTGAAAAAGTGCAGAGTTCGATTGATGCACGATGTATTTTATTAGCTTTTATGGCCATTAAAGTTACACATTTTTCGATTTTCAACCGGAAGTTGTGTGACGGCTACGCTAAAAACACTCATTTTTGCCGATATGGCGCGAAAAGTGTACGTTTGGCCAACATGGCCGCACTTTCGTATTCATCACCGTGACCGCGTACCGGTCCCATACATAGCCTTTTCTGTACCGATCCGACATAAAACAAAGCCATATTTGATCTGGGGCCCTCGACTTACAATTACATCATGTACTATCCCATTAAATTAGCAAGATTTCTTGATAATATTTATGCTTAATCCATTTTATTTTGACACGAATTTAACAGTCAGCTGTGAGAGTTAAACAGTGACTCTGGCGTCTGGTCAGACTCAGATAATTATATTATTAATTTAGGGATTCTCAAACTTTGGTTGTGCCTTTTGTTTTGGTTCTGGTCCACTCAAACTTTACAACCAGCCATATAAATAAGCAGCATTTCCCTTGTGCGAGTAATGTGAACAAAGGAGAATTATAACAAAAATCCAAAGTTAAACACTTACATTTTAACTTGTGCACATGTCATGTGGAAAAATGAAGGGAAAATTTCATGAATTTGACACCTGTAATTTGTTTTCATTACAAAAAAATAATTTGAATGCGAGCGGGTTTTGTCTACCATAAATGGCTAGCTACTTTGATCAGATCTTTTAAATCCCCATACCTGAACTAAGCCATTTTATATTCCTTTTTATCATTTGTCATTTGCCAGGACCGAAGCATACAAGAACAGCTTCTAAATCCTCGTACCATTACGCAATGGAATCAACTACCAGCCACCATCATCAAAGAGTCAACATCGGCCAAGTCTTTCCATACCAAAGTTTGGAGCTACATGACGATTGACCACTCAGCGCAGCTGTACACAGGCGGGCTAGAGCGTTGATGTGGCTCTACTTCATCTAAAAATTAGATGATGTCTGCAACCCACTGTATTTTTATGAGCACCTTTTTATTTTGACTTTTGAACTCTGCACCCTCAGTTGTGATGTTTGTTGACAGTTTGCGATGCCACGGAAGTCTGGACATATATACCAATTGGTCCTGTCCAGTACCACCTTAGATGTAGATGTAGATGTTGTTGTTTTTCTCACAGATGTACTCAACCATCGAAACTTGCGGAACATTGACAACAAATCTTCTAAGACACAGACTTCACACATCAGTCTCCATTGCATTCCTGGATCAGCATTTGCTGGACTTCACATAGGAACAAGCAATCTTGAAAGGGGAGTTTGGGAGAAGGACAAGAAGGATTTTGTTCAGCTTACTCTTTCAGTAAAAGGAAAATCCATTTCAAGTGATTACATTTTTGTATCTCTGATACTTCGAAGGTGGGATTCCGGAGCTTTACATGAACAAAGCATTTATTATAATAAAAAACTGATTGAACTGTCACCGTTATACAAGTTAAACATGTTTTACTCTGATAATTCTTTTATTCTCAGCGACATTTTTTATGCAAGTAATGGTCTCAAGTTCTCAACATACATGTCAAAGTCAGTTTATAAATAAAATATGAATATTATAAAATTGAAATGTTATTCCTAGTCCTATTTCATTTATAATTATTTATCATTAGTAGTAGTGTTAATAATATATTTTTTGTTTAACCGGCTATGGTGAAAATGATGACGGTGATTACGATGACGATGGCGATGATCATGATGGCTATGGTGATGACGGTGATGGCGATGATCATGATGGCTACATGTATGGTGATAATGCTGACGATGATTATGATGATGGCGATGATCATGATGGCAATGGTGATAATGCTGACTGTGATGATGGTGATGGCTATGGTGATAATGCTGATGGTGATTATGATGATGGTGATGGCGATGATCATGGTGACGGTGATTATGATGATGATGCTAATAGTGGTGATCATGATGGTGATGATGATGATGATTGTGATGGCGATGATGACTTTGATGATTGTGATAATGATGTTGAAGGTGAAAATTGGAATATTATTAATTTCATTTGCACCCTTTCAACCCACCACACATTAAAATTTATATCGATGGTCATTACCATATAAACAAAAACAGAAAATAAATAATCATATATATTTTGCGGGTCACTATAAAACAAAATCAAACAGAAAAGCGAATAAGGGAAAGAATTTTGTAATTATTTTATTTCTAAAAATACACATGAACTGGAGTTACATAAATTGACAAAAGAAGCATCAAATAAAATATTACCATCAAAGAATGCCTGGGGATTACCAAAATAAATAAATGTTTAAGGCTCTTCTCATTAGTCCATGGTTTACAATTTAAATAAAAACACATTTCATAACTTTTACGCCTGCAATAAAACCATGAATCTTATCAGGAGGGATGGGAACAATCATATTTTCATTTTCTTCAATCACAATACCAATGCCAATCGCATCCCCCCCCCCCCCCCGAAAGTTTGTATTTTCACAAATAAACATTTGAGAAAGAAAATGTGTCTTCTTTGTTAAAATGATATCAAAGCCTGGCCAAAAATAGCACATAAAGACACTTAAACCCTCCCCACTGTCCACTATTCATTCTAGAGCTGGTATTCTATAGTGTACTTGATTGTACTTGAGTACGTATCCGCATCCAACTTGTACTCTCTGTAGACTTCTATTATTAAGTAGCGCATGAGTATAATACACAATAATAAGTATGTGGGGCAGTACAAAACCTCTACGTCCGGGGGTTACGCACCGAGAGTAATACGTGAATATCCCTAATCACCGTCTATCCTCCGTGCGTGTTCATGTACAGCGCACGGACACAGAACATCGATAATCAACGCAAAGCTAGATCTAACGTAGTATCCCCCGGTCGGCGGGTGACGTCATACTCTGATGACCCACGCATATCGGCTGTGTCACCGCTGTTGAATATGTTGGAATGAACATGGTGTTGTATTTACCGTGTTCCTGACCGATATAAAGAACTAAAACAAAGGAAACAGTGATGGTTTGAAAGTTTGTATATTTATCATCACAATGAACCAAATTACTTGTTGATGCAGTAGCGTTTTCATATTTTTTTTTAATGCTGCATATCGTTAAGTTGCTGTGTTTTTTAGACTGTTTTAAATGCTCTTTTTAAAGCATGTTAACGTTAAAAAAATATCTTGATGTTTTGTAAAGATGGATTATTTGGTCTATCCTCTTTATATTGGTACATAAATGAAAAAAATCTATAGAGAAACATTGATGCAATCATAATTTTCATGTACCAATGTTTTCTGCTTATTGTCCGTTTTTACCGTACATGGCTTGCATACGACTTGTATAAATACGTGCGAATTCGCGGGCGCTGCGGACTGACTGATCAGTCGAAGCCGAGACTAGATTGAGACGGTTGCGGAGGAGGGTTTACGGGTACGTCAAACCACAGGTTACTCACTATGCAAGGAGATTATAACTCCCTTGATTTGTGCGATACAATCCTGAACGTTACTTGCTCTCACACAAACGCACACAGATGCTGGTACCATTGAGCTCTAAAAGAGACCATGGACCTTAGCCATGCGAATGCAGTCGCTTTCCCGCTGTGGAGCGGGGTCAGCGCGGTGTCGAAATTGCTTTTGTCTGTTGTCCATGCGGCTTGCGCCGAGCGGGGCGAACGTAACACACTTTCATTATCGATTATACCATGAACCATTTACAACAGTAGATGGCGCTAATATACAACAACATGATCCGGTTTAAATACAGGCAGCTTGGAACTAATAATTTATTTATTAATTACTGTTTAATTCACTAAAAAAAAAAAAAAGTATTTCAGCGGTGGAGATTGGTTAAAGATATTCCTATAGCATCTTGTTATAACATCAAAGAGTTTCAGATGAATTAAATATTTTTACCAACACTTTGTAATACCTTTAATGACCGCATTTCACCAGATTTCAATCACCACGTTACAGTGTGTTGAATGGATCTATTTGACAAGGTACAACATTGAAGAAAGTAATACCATGGACCTGGGGAAATCATAACACTTCACCAGGACTGGGTTTGGAGCCTAGCTGAGAGTTTTAAAAATAGCCCAAATGGCAACATACATGATAGGAGAGGGGAAACGAGAGAAATCCCTGGGAGAACGAGATCAGTATTTCTAACACACACAGGAGACATCTATAGGCAGTTTGAGGTTGGAGGAAGATGTATTCACAGACGAACATCAATGAAAACAAGTCAGTCTTCAGATCATTAGTGGAAATTACAATCGTGACACTGTATAGATTACGATAGGAATGATAACCTTTTTTCCATTGACTGTCAATTTGTTTAAATTTAGAAACTAACAAAAATTGAGAGGATACTGCTGCAAGATTTCATCATAGTAAAACGTAACATTGTGAGGGTCAGGTGGCCTACCTTAACTCACAGGTCGGAATAATTTGGTGTAGTCCCAAATGCTAAACATTTTGTTGTAGCCCTACATTCAGATGTGTGTCTTTTTCTGTTAACCACCTAGTTTCTGACAAAAGTGAAACAGGGATTTAAATAATTGAGATGTTAAAGCACTTGACTACACCATTCTTAATTTTAGGGGTGTTTTCCTAAAATCCCTTTATGCAAGAATGGTAAATCCCCCTCTGTATCAAACTTCTATGTTTACGGACAAAACCATTCTTAGTATGAGGGGTGTTTTCCCACCGTGAGGTCTCTATTGAGGATGGGTGTCTGGCAATGATGAAGCCTTCTGCTTTAACAAATAAATCTAAACCCCCTTTATGCCAGAATGGTAAATCCTCCTTGGTATCAAACTTCTATGTTTACAGACCAAACCATTCTTAGTATGAGGGGTGTTTTCCTACCTTGAGGTCTCTATGGATGATGGGTGTCTGGCAATGATGAAGCCTTGAGACTGCCTCGCAGACGTTGCAGAATATTCTCAGGACTTCTTGCTCTGTGAACCCTACCGAAAGCCTCTCGTTCATCTGCTGGACAACATGGCCATCTGTGACGATCAGAAAAAGAAGAAAAGAAATTTGTTGTCAATATGATAATTCAAGTCCCTTGCAGAAAAGATGTGGTGAACAGAGTAAAAACCATGAATGATTTCTGGGTTGTAAAGATATAGAAAAGTGAACCTTACATTGATTACATCTAAATCTCATATATTTCTTTTGGAGTGTGAACAAGACTTAAGATATATGTGCAAGCAATCAAGCATCACCTAACTTCTCCTGAATCTTCATCAAAAATATGTTCCCGAAGTTACAGAATCTGAAATTTGAGGACTGAAGATGCATCAATGAAATTTCATGTGAAATACAGGGTCATCTTCCAATTTACGCATCAAATCTTCCTGCATCTTCTTAAAAGCTATGTTCTAAAATAAACTGTAAGTGTAAAAAGAAATGAAGATGCATCACATTTCATTGCTGCAAGGAAACTTCCCTTGGGAAGGAAACAGTAAAGACAATTAGAGTGGTTTGTAATCGCTGATTCCATTATCAAACTTCTCAAGTTAGCCATGACTATTCCCAGAAGTTATAGCCCTTTCAAACAAGAGGAAACATACATGTACTGTATTTGAATATGTACATGTATGTACAAAGAACCACTCTGATAGGCCATTTTCGTATGAGGTCAAATTTAATGCATAAATCTTTATTAAGTGCAATGTTTCAAATGATTTCATGCACCTGTTACAAATGATTTCATGCACCTGTTACAAATAATTGTATTACAATACCGGTACGGTAGTCAATAGCTGATAACCGTAATGCTAAAGCAGCACAATGAACATACGGGATAAGAATATTGCATTGTATAAAAACGAGGCATAAAAAAGAGGCCCACATTTACATGTCATATTTGGAATATTAAGGCATACAGAGACATGCTTTTCGGTAACATTTTGTCTCTGATGTCCTTCCACATTTGCATAATAATGGAAACGCTCACAATTATTTTCACCTCTCCCTAGCCTATCCGATAGGCTTCGGGCTAAATGGCAAGTGTACTAATCGCGTTTGGTAGACTGACATCGGCGCGGGCGACAGCCCGGGCGCCTATCATCACTGGTCAACTCATCATTATTCATATATGTGTATCGTATGTGTGACGAGCGTATTCTCATGCATTATACATAGGACTAGCCTTATTTGGTGATCGGTCACTTTGATTCAACCAATCAAATATCATCTCCAGGTTCCCCATCGCTCATTGGCCTATCTTGGTCCATGCCACATAAATATTCATGAAAGAGCTTTGCAGGGGGTTCGTAGATTTTCTACGAACGAAACATGGTACATACATGTAAAAGAAAACACAACTTTTCGCATGGACCAGTGATGATAGGCGCTCGGGCTGACGCCCGCGCTGATGTCACTCTCCATATAAACGCGATTAGAATACTTGTAAAGCCCGACGCATATCGGATAGGCTAACCTCTCCCCAGAACTCAACCTTCTCTTTAATTACAGTCTTGATACAATGTTCACTTGTGCGAATGACCTTGATCATTACTCAGAATCGCAGATTACCGGTACACAACATTATATACCTTACTTGTATAATTTCTGGGAAGAGATTCATTAATGTATAGCTGGGCATTTTATCATACAAAACATTGCACAGCTTTGCTAGTCGGAAAGGGGAGGGTGTCAAATAATGCAAATGGAGTATTGCATCCATGTGTAGCCTATCAAATTATCAATGACCTTTACATCAATTAGAATACAATACAATTTCACAAATAACCTCCTTCTTCTGTTCACAATGGATGGTGTAATTCCATGATTTTTCTCTCAAATTACATTTTTTTAGTACAAAAATGGCAAACACTTTCACTTCTTAGATTAGAAGGAAGATTGTATATCGTGAGTTCGTGACTATACCTAGATATGTTACTTCAATGTCCTTCCTTATCAAATGTGTATCTGTATTTGTCTTCTTTAAGATCAAGCAAATACCGGCAGATACTTTTAAGATGTGAATTTGAAATATGTTTTAAAAATGGAATAGAATTTGCTGCAAACTTATAATCAGCTTCATTGCTCTCCATCTTCATTAATCTCTCCATCGTTATAAAATGCAATCTACTGAGTGAACGATTATTGATTTAATGGTTCAATTTGTTAGATGATTGGGATAGAACCAGCCTCTCCCCACCACCTCTGTGGCACAGTCCAGCCCTCTTGCATGTATTAAAGTAGCCACACGAAGAAATCAAAAGTGTTTTGAATTGATGCAAAACTCATCAAAATCTCAAATTTTAACATACATGTAGGGCTCATGCATACAGTCTAAAAATCTTATTCCGGCCCACTTCCCCCGAAGTTAATGTGGAGCCATTGGTTAAGTGCCTGCCGCAGTCTAGGTCTGTGTCATAATCCAAAGCATGAGAGCTACACATTATCATGAAGCACTGAGCTGCGTGAGAAAGTTGTTCATTACAAGATCGCTTTTTACCCGTGAGTCATTTCAGGACATATACATGTAGGGTGCGTTCAAACAATATTTTAAAACTAGAATCACAAATCAAAACGCCGTTAAAAAACACGGTTACTGCGGGAGAGTGTTCAAGCGTTTTTTCAACAACGCTGATTCTCGCTCATTTCAAGCCCAGCCACTGCTCATCACATTGCGCAGTTTGACCCAGGAAGTATAGGTCAACTTCGCCGAACTCTGTTCGTTCAAGCGATACAAAACGCATCTTTTTCAGCATTTCATGTTTGCTTTTTTAAACACGTTTATTTTTATGACCGACAAAAAATCGCTCGAACGCAACCGTGTTTTAAACTATTGTCTTTTAAAAACATGTTTCTAGGGTGAAAAAGTGTCGCTTGAACGCACCCATAGTTTCTCATGTTGATCCAAGTGCTTAAATACCACAGACTCCAATATCAAATGTTCAACTTTGGTTGATGACACATGCCTACAAGGCAAAATATGTGTGAAATACAGCACTAAACGTCATGTACTGACATATCGGATATCATGCTGTTAGAGTTTGTATCAAACATAAAAATAGAGAGAGATGAAATTACATCCTTACTCTCGAGTGTCAAGAAATTTGAAATACTGACAAAAAAACTTAATAAATCAATTTTGACATCCTAACAGAGGCTAATTCTTTAAAGCACAATTCAAATGATTCATATTGCAGATGTAATCTTGATTAACACTACATGTATATTTTAAAGCTAAAATAGCCACAAATGTCATTATGTTGTTGTTGATATTTGGTTGGATTTTCCCCTCTCTGTCAGTGATACCACTCTATAATTATGAACTGTAGACACTCTTACAGCTTAAAACGTAATTTGATGTTTGCCGGAAGGTGACCTTTCAAATAATATGGCTATAATGGACTGAGTAAAATTCTTGACCCTCTGAAATCTGATATTGATTTGTTGTTGGTTTCATAGACCATCTGGCCAGTACAGTATACCTGTACATACTTGAGCCATGGATTTGCATTTTGTAACCTTGTGGCAGTATGTTATTCCACAAAAATCATAGCTATGAGTAGGAAAGAGCTGACAAGGCAAACAATATTTATATGAAGTTTACAGGCATGACAGACATTCCCTTGCCAAATTGTGAGGTTGTATCCTGTTTGGTGTTGTTGACCTCTAAAGGTATGTCTTCATCAGCTCGAGATTGCCAAATAGCCCGCTATAGAGTACCGAAGCTGTGACATCATAAAACTGTATTTTTAGAATTTTTTCTTCATTTTCCAAAAGAGCATCAAAAATAATGTCTGAATTTTGAAACCAATTGAATATGTTAAGTAATGGCTGAGATATGACCATCTGAATAAATAGATGGCCTATAGGAACTGAGTATTATATTGATCTGGCTCGTAATGTAACTTATGAACCAGAGCAATATAACACTGAGTTCCTATAGGAATATAACACTGAGTTCCTATAGGAAATCTATTTATTCAGATAGTCATATCTCAGCCAATACTCAAAGTAGCTATTCAATGATTTTAAAAACTAACTTTATTTTCATTATTGCAAAGTTGAAACTTTGATTCGACAAGGTTATCAAAATGCAATGCTTGGAAACATTCAAAGTAATAATTATTATAAATTAAAAAATGCTTAATTACAGCCCCGGCATAGCACCTGAAGAGCTCTCCGAACGCTGCTGATATGTGTGAGATCACAGTATTGACATGACTTGCACAAGCAGACGATGTCCCATGACATCTCACACATTTTCAGTGCCTGTGTTTTCTTCTTCTCTCGAGTTCTTTCTCTTACTTCACTACCGTCATGCTAAATGTATCTATTGCCTCACTCTAAACCCCGCGCATGGCTTTATTTTGATGAAAAATGCAGCGATACAAAAATAAAGGAATCTGTCGCTTGTAAACAAAATAAGACGCCATTGTATATTCAGCTGCACACACCGGGGTATGTTCGGCGTTTCAAGAGGGAACAAATGCCGTCCTTAATATCATTCAAGGGAGTTTTCAATTTGAAAGTCTGGTTTCTTTGATTGTTAATTAACCCCTATCCTGTGTATTTACAAGCAAAAGATTTTAGTTATCAGAATCAGGTCATATCCCCTTTTGAATGGTTTGACATGCCATTACATTTATACACACCAAACTCATTATAATTTGAGAAATAATAGCTTTGCAATTATGTTCATTCTCTATAGGATGTCGTCTGCTTGGGCAGTGTTGGTCCATATAGTGACGTCATTAAAAACATCGTTATTTTTTCTGGTGAATCTCTCATAGATCCCAGCTGCTATGGAGGTGGTTGTATTTGTATTTGTATAAATCACCCGATATGTAGTTGACCTAAATCCTGTACGATGGCCATCTGTTAGCTTACCAGTTTCTAGTGATACATTAGTTGAAATATTTGTGATCTTCTTTGAATTTCACCTTTAACATATTCAATTGGTTTTCGACATTCGAACATTATTTTAGATGCTCTTTCGGAAAATGTAGGAAAAAGTGAGAAATTCCAAAAAGATATTTTTGATAACCTCACACTTCACCATTCTATTTCTAGTTCAGGAAATAAGCCAGAAGTTACAAATTGCATCTTCATCAGCTCGAGAAATTAGCTCAAGATATTTTGCTCAGCGTTCACGCATAGAGCAAGTCTTCAGGGCTGGTGATGGTGAAGACGCACCAGACAAATAGCGGGATATTTTGCAAACTAGCCCAAGATATCTTGGGATGATTACCTCGACCAAATATCCCGCTAATTGCAACTGCGAGCTGATGAAGACTTTTTGTAATCGGGACAGTTAAAATAGCGGGTTATTTGGCAAACTCGAGCTGATGAGGACAGGCCTTCTGAGCATGCGAAGTGATGAGGTTTAATGTGCTGTAAAGTGGATTGAATCCTCTCAGGCTCGGGCTCAAAGTGCACCATAACCTTTGAAAGTTAAAGGTGCTCCCTGGCTCTCGCATTACAAGTTCTATGAAACGTGGTCTGGTGACAATCACTCTGTGGTCAATTCATGGAATTTCGGACAACAGAATTTGCTGGTACTTAACCAACATTTCTAGATCACATCCAACAAAAAATAACATTTTGCAATCTTAAGATATTTTCAAATTTGTTTTTTTTACAGTTACTTTGGGGCAGTTAACAATTAAGATGCAAAGCCTTTTCCTCAGATATGATGAAATCAAGCGGCAAATTGAAAGATTATCTTGAAGCTCCTCTGTTCTTTTTCTAGCTCCATGATTTAGGAGGACATCCTGTAAATCAATTTCAATTTCCTATCCTATGTCTCAATTTCATACTGCATCAATGCCATTTCTCTGAACTATCGATGGTAGGGTAGGGAGCAGAGTGAGATAGGCAGAGAGAGAAGAGTGAGGTAGGCAGAGTGAGATAGGCAGAGGGAGAAAAGAGAGAGAGAGAGAGAGAGAGAGCTACAATGTACATACATGTACATGTTAGTAGTACATGTACATGTATATTGTAGAGATGGGGAGACTACACGCAACATGAATATGATCACTTTGTCAAAATGTCAACACCCTCATTCCTGCCACCCCCCCCCCCCCCACAACTCGGCCCTCTCCCTGTGACACTGTCCATATTCATCTACATGGACACATCTCCCTTCACCCCCCCCCCCTCCACACCTCTGCCCTCTCCCTGTGACACTGTCCATATTCATCTACATGGACACATCTCCCTTCACCCCCCCCCCCCCCCCTCCACACCTCTGCCCTCTCCCTGTGACACTGTCTATATTCATCTGCATGTACACATCTCCCTTCACCCCCCCCCCCCCTCCACACCTCTGCCCTCTCCCTGTGACACTGTCCATATTCATCTACATGGACACATCTCCCTTCACCCCCCCCCCCCCCTCCACACCTCGGCCCTCTCCCTGTGACACTGTCCATATTCATCTACATGGACACATCTCCCTTCACCCCCCCCCCACAACTCGGCCCTCTCTTGTGACACTGTCTATATTCATCTGCATGTACACATCTCCCTTCACCCCCCCCCCCCCACAACTCGGCCCTCTCTTGTGACACTGTCTATATTCATCTGCATGTACACATCTCCCTTCACCCCCCCCCCCCACAACTCTGCCCTCTCCCTGCGACACTGTCCATATTCATCTACATGGACACATCTCCCTTCACCCCCCCCCCCACAACTCTGCCCTCTTCCTGTGACACTGTCTATATTCATCTGCATGTACACATCTCCCTTCACCCCCCCCCCCCACAACTCTGCCCTCTTCCTGTGACACTGTCTATATTCATCTACATGGACACATCTCCCTTCACCCCCCCCCCCCACAACTCTGCCCTCTTCCTGTGACACTGTCTATATTCATCTACATGGACACATCTCCCTTCACCCCACTCCCTCAGGTCCATTCTTGGAACCCTCTCTAGACCTTTGCCCCTTTATATTTCTGTGAATTGTTCAATGTTTCTCACATTCCGATTTTTCTCTTGACCTTCGCCCCTTTATATTTCTGTGAATTGTTCAATGTTTCTCCCGATCCGATTTCGCTCATTCCCGTCAGTCATCACTGATCAATCGCACCACAGGTCCCCAGGTCTGTGGTGTTGATCGCATAACAACTATGGTGAGGAAGAATACCTGGATCCTCAAATTGGCAAGAAAATGAAAGCCATTAATGGTCTAGCCAAAACTGCCAAAGCCCCCAAAATCTCATTTATAAATGAAGATGTATGTCTGGGGATTAAAGCTAAACTTGAGTTCTGGTAAAAAAAAGAAAATGAATTCTCACAGAATCAAACGAAACTTACACCGAATGTTCAAGATTACAAATAAATGTCATGTGCCAAACAATTTTGGAAGAAAATGTATACTGGCTGAGTAATGAGCATAGAAAGACAAGGAAATCAAGGTAGTACCAGCCCCGACAACATGCGTGTTGTCCCATATATAGCTTTCTGTGTACGGTGCGTGTTACTTTACCAAGACTCGGTCAAATTTATTATGATTTTGATGACTCTAGAACCTTGCAGTGCACACCAATACTTACATTCTACATGATCAACTGTTTCTGATCCTTTCCACACCTTTTCTTTCACAATGCAATCGCATTACCAGTACTAAAGTTTAGCTTTAAGACTAAACTCTCTCATGTTCTACAGTGGGGGAATCTAGAAGGGATAGTACATGTATATATCTAAGGATCAAACTCATTTCAAGACATGATAGATGATAGAAATATAATCATACTCCAAGAACTAAAGCTACATTATGTACATGTGAGCCTACTTCAAATTAGTTGGATTTAAACAAAATCAATACAGGGTCTGTCTGCAGAGACTAATCTACAGTGAAGATGCAAGCTGAATAAACTGATGAAAATCAATGCAGACAAAAACGTAACATCGTGCCCCACCTAATCACTTCTGCGTCATGGAATCTGGTGGTGGAATAACACAATACATGTAGGATAGTACATGCACAAGAGGGGAAATACATGTAGGTGTAGTCGTGTAGAAATTAAAAGGTCATTGCTGATATCAAAAGACTTTCAAAATATTAATGAACAAGGCACTAGAGTGTGCTTCACTATGAAATGCATGGAATCTTTGGAAGGTGAAAATAGGCCGTCTCTTTCCAAGGCATCAAAGCTTGGAGTCGAGACTACCAAAAGGGCAACAAACTTTCCTTTGATGAACTTATGCAGAAGCCTATGCAGGCACAGCGGAGCACCCCAATTTGCATATCATTAGCGGCCCGTTCTATTTGAATAACCAACGGACATCTGCGTGAATCCGAACATGTGTGTGCTAGAATGTCAAATCTTAAAATTCGCATTGCGCCTTTAAAGTTTATTACTGCCAATATCGCTATGAAACTTTCCATACTAACTAAAATTATTATGAATTTTATGTCAGTGAAATAAATACGAAATTCCATGGAATAAAACTCGAGATATTAATGTGTGTTGAGCTTCGCCCCTCGAAAAACACGACGTCTACTTTATAATGTGATGACCCTATCAAGCAATGCACGAAGTAGAGACTTGGTATGAATATTCATTAGGGTTAAATCCATACATGGGCGAAATTTTCGCTTCTCCGCTGTATTTTTTTTGGTTATAACGTTCTTTTTCATGGGGCTTCATTTTTAAAAGTTTTAGTCAGCGAACTCATTGAACATGACGTCATCGATCTCAGCGATGTACTGCGCATGCGTCTTAGGCCCGATGCAGGCCAGATCGAAACAGCTGAGCCATTAGCGTGCACGTGTGCAGTCGGCTGGCAAGACATGTATAGCCAACGCACACGCGAGGTTCAGACATGACACACATTTGAATGTATGGGACTGGTCAAACAATTTTGCGACAACAAAGGATTATTTTTGTTCGATGAGATTCGGACATTGGGGTATGTTTTTCTCTGTTACGACCCTATCAAGCAACTATGAAAAGAGATATTTCACAAGGATTGAGATTATTAAATTTTCTTTTTGTTCATACGAGGCAATTCTTTCTCGCTCTAAAAGAAATGGTGAATTTTACGGTGATTTTGTATCTCATTTTTTTCGTTTTTGTTCGTCAAAACTATCCCTTAAATTTCACATTTTCTGTGCATCAATAACTCTTTTTATACACATGAGTGTCTTGCAAATTTATTAAATACTCGATTTAGTAGCTTTGATTGGTGATATTCATCACATTAATGAAGAATTTGTCTTCGAAATTTGTTTACTTTTTTTCGCATCGATCGGTACACAATTGTTGATTTTATGCAAATGATGTTTACTGGACGAGAGTCGATCGCACGGTAATTGGGGTGCTCCGCTGTGCCTGTATGCATGATCCATTGCACTGAAAGCTATTGAAGTACAATAGGTTGTAATCAGTGTATCCTTCATCTCTAAGATGTATATGACATGACTTTAAAATTACTACCAGTATACAACATTTGTAATTGAACAAACCAAATGTAATTCTCCCATTCATAGAGTTTTAATCAACTGAAATACATTTGTAAGCCTTCTTTCCAACTTGTAGTAACCAAGATTAGGATATTCTACATCATTAGCAATGCAGAGAGAGAGTTTACTTTTATAATAATAATAATTATAATAAGATCAATATGGGGCAGCTACAATATAAATATACTCTACAGAGCTGTGGTGAAAAAACAAAACTCCTAACAGTGCTACTTAAAGATACTATGTCCCTTTTGCAATCAACATCAAATTCTGTAGAACTTTACTTAAATTATGAATATGTCATGTACATATATGTCCTATCTGTGAAATTTAAACATTAGCAGTGTCCTAGTATTCAAATTATGCAAGGAAATCCGTTTGCCTTCTAGACTACAGACACTATTGAGTGACTGACTGACATCTTTTTTTCTTTGGTAATAACATACATAAAATGAGATGTAACAGGTACATGAGCATTTACAATGTATCTATGTACATGTACGTCTATAACCCACTTCTTGTAATAGCTAAAATTAATCGGATTGAATCTTTGTGCAGCACAAAACGTACAAGTACGACCATTCGGTGAAAGGGTCTGAAAATCAGACTATTACTTATGTGATTGCAATCACCAAAGTCGATTCGTCAACTACTGGTCGTTATTTTCCCACTGAAAGCCATTTTTAAGCCCTTCTGTTTTGAGGGAAGTTCTAAATTAGTATTGTCTTTCAAATGCTGTTGGAATTTAACCTTTTCATTTTTTGGGTCTGCAAATGGGACATACAGTGTAGTACCTTTAACAGACACTTTAATATGAACATTTAATGAACATCTTAAGTGGGATTGAAGTCCACTCTGGGTGCAATATTGTTCACACTTAGGTAAATGTATTGTTCTTTGCTCGGATGAATCGTGTCTGGTGTCCAATGACTTAGTAACAGAACACTAGAAATATCGCAATCATGATCTCCTTAAGCCATCCGATCCCTGCAATGACGTATCAAGAGCTGTTCACACCCCTCTTTAATCCTACACATTAGGTTACATTAGGTTACATGTATATCATGTACGAACTGACACCCTGTATGCTGAAAGGATCATCATGAAGCCTGATGATGTCTCTACGCCACGTTCACATTTGATTATAATCCATGGATGGCAACAATCATTTAGAATATTTCTTAGCGAGGGGATTAACCTTCCATAACGTAGTCACATGTATGCACCAGCTAGTATCACAACAATGGTCACACGACCCAAAGACATAAGCTTTTTGTTTTAAAGGTAAAGACCAGTATTGGAAACGCCCCAATTTCAAAAAATGAAATGGAAGCTCTCATTACCAATCATGTGAAAGAATATGTTTTGACTAATACATGATGATAAAAAATTTGCCGGGAAACCGCCTACTAATTCATATATTTGGTAATTTTTTTTTCTCTCATGGTCTGTGAGAGATATAGGGTAGTCCCATATACATCTTTCTGTGTATAGTGCTTGTAACTTTACGAAGAATGGGCCAAATTTCTTATCATTTTGATGATTCCAGAACCTTACAGATGCTAGATGCTAGATTATCAACCTTTTCTGATCGATTCCACAACGTTTCTTTCACAAAGCAATCGCATGACCATTAGTGGTCTTTAACTTTAACCCATTGACTACTGAAGTCTCTTATTCCCATAGACGTTATATAGGGATCGTCTGGTACAGTAGGCAAAGTGTTAATTTTGACCACACAATTACAGTCAAACCTGCTTTAGTGACCACCTGTCTACAACAAGCACATTTTTTGTTTCCCTTGAAAATGGTTTCTCATTGAAATATGTACTAAAGGAACCTGTCTACAAAGACCACTTATTGTGTTTCCCTTATGCAGTCGCTGTAGACAGGTTTGACTGTACAGTACCTACATTTCTCTAACTTACAGGGACTTTTTATCTCCCACAACCAACTATGATACCAAACGCTGGACTTACCTCTACAATACTCCATCAGGATGAGGACCTCGTAGACTCCACTGTTGCTGCGCGTAATGCTGGATTCTACGTAGGGTACGATGTTCTTGTGCCCTGATAGCGTAGACTAGACGGAGAGAGAGAGAGGGAGAGAGAAAGAGAGAGAGGGGGGAGGGAAGAAAAACAGTTCAGGTTTCACGAAAAGACATTTCCCATGATGCACTGTACTCAAGCTGTACAATGTTCTTATCGCCTGGAAGCACATACTAGCCTATTTGCAAAATACATGTACACCTGTATAGTTAGCCTGTTCACATACCGGTTCACGAAAATCTATAAGAACTCTTAAAGAAAGAGTTATTGTATGGCAAAGGGGGCATACACACATAAAAAAGGAACCGGTATTGTATAAAGAAAATAGTTTCAACTTTCAAAGAGGTTAATTGATATTCACGTCAGCTTAGATGATAGCTGGCCTATAAATGTTGTAGAATCGTGGGCGAGCCTTTGAGATTAATGGTTTTTCGTATTTATAATACATGGAAATCATTGAAAGTGGACTATGATTTTTCATCAAGTTAATTTGAAACAATGCTCCAAGTTCCTTTTGCTATTTGACGTGTCATTAAAGGTAAAGACCAGTTATGGTCATGCGATTGCATTGTGAAAGAAACGTTGTGGAATCGATCAGAAAAGGTTGATCATCTAGCATCTAGCATCTGCAAGGTTCTGGAATCATCAAAATGATAAGAAATTTGGCCCATTCTTCGTAAAGTTACAAGCACTATACACAGAAAGATGTATATGGGACTACCCTATATCTCTCACAGACCACGAGAGAAACAAATTTACCAAATATATGAATTAGTAGGCGGTTTCCCGGCAAATTTTTTATCATCATGTATTAGTCAAAACATATTCTTTCACATGATTGGTAATGAGAGCTTCCATTTCATTTTTTGAAATTGGGGCGTTTCCAATACTGGTCTTTACCTTTAAACATTATTTAAAAAATAATCATTTATCCTATGGCTACTGGTATACCTTTTTGTTTAATTGCTACGAACATACATTTTTGGAAGTCTGAATGGGCGAGACAAAGAGAGAAAGTAGGGAGAGTGATGTGATGAAAGGAATAGTCCCATGATGCCTACATGTAAGCCCTGCCGTAATGTTCTTTCGCCAAGAAGGAGTTCAGCTGAATAACAGAAGATTTAAACTCAGTATCATGAAAAATAGACCAATCCCAAAAGAGTTGAGAGCAATACTGCTGCAGTGAGTGAATTGAAAAAATAAAATAGTTTAGTCCAATTCTGCCCATTTGATATGGGGAGAAACAAGTAAACAAAATAAATAAATAAATACATAAATAAATGTTTTTAAAAATGAAAAAAGGAAGAGAAAAAAAAAAGGCCTCATGGTATACATTGTTTGTAGAGCTTCTGTGCAATACAATATAAAACAGAAAATAGACAAATAATAGATATTTGAGATAGGAACACATAACTAGAAGGCTCACTTTTCAAGATTCACCAAAGCTAAGATTTATTTTCTTCCTGAAGGCAGGCTTTTTTTCTTTCAATCCCAAATTATTTATCATTGTGTACATATATTTAACAGTGTTAGAGGCAGTCCCATAACGACATTACACATATCTTTACCTTCCAGTTGTTGTGTGTCTTAAAATGATACCTGTCAAAATATTGAAAAGTTATAAGCAAATATCTAATCTTTCACAATATAATTCTCTTCTTCTGTAAAGATTTTGTTCAACAATTTTGGATAGATTTATCAATCATTATCAAATAAGTGCTATCGATTCTGTAGAATATAGAATTGACTCCATCTCTTTCTTTCTATTATTAGGAGAGAGAAGGGGCGTGGGAGGGGGGGGGGTGTGAGTCTTCTAGACCCTACAGTGTAATAACCCAACCGTCATGTAGAAAGGGAAAACCTCCCTTTCTTTGTCAGAGAAATTTCAGGCTGCTTTAATAATAGTGCAAGCAGCACATTTTGGGTTTTCCCCACAAACCTTCCCTTCACAGTGAATAGGTGCATCTCCATATCACAAACAAACATGACCTTTCAAAAAACATGCTACAAAGTCCCACTGCACTACTTATAGCTACATGTACTTGCGCCCTCTAAATAGCAAACAATGCCTACCGGTAATCGGTGACCATTGTTAACCCGTGATCCTCTTTTTCTTAAGGCGCTTTCACACCGGGCCTTGCGTAGAGTTGCGTAGAGTTGCGTAGCGACTACGCCGATCGTACGCAACCCTACGCCGATCGTACGCAACCCTACGCAACTGTACGCGGAGGGACGCAAATGGGTACGCGAGATGAATGCACAAAATTAAACATGTTTAATTTTTTTCGCGTACCTTCGGCGTAGACTTTTTACGCAGAAACTACGCAACTGTAAGCCAAGCGTACGCAACTGTACGCCAAGCCTACGCAACTGTACACCAACTCTACGCAACTGTACGCCAAGCCTACGCAACAATACGCTACCCTACGCCAGTCCGACGAAGCATTAAAAACGTATAAAGATTTGTTGTTGTATATACCTTGATGTAAACTTGGCAGGTATTGATCATTATTTTGAAGGGAAATGCTATTTTTGTTTACATGTGTGCGTTCTCACATTTATTCTGTTCATGAAGAAATAGTGTTTCTTTGACTTTATTTTGTATTCTTGCTTGTAATTCTGTTTGTACTACTACAAGAATTTTCAGACTGACATGTTTTGCTTGTTATTGTTTATTCAATTTGTGATGTTGACATCTCAGGCTGTTGATATAATAAACAGAGATAAGACTCACAAACTGATGCCTCTTGCGAAATGTTATTATGTTTCGTGGAAATCTGTATGTATTTGTGTCGGTTTGTTTGCTTGTGTGTACGTTTATGGCCCTGTTTGTATGCTTGTAAAACTATTTTGTTTAATTGAAATGAGCAAAGAAATAATTTTGTCTCACTCTGTTAGTGAGACTGAGTGGGTGCGTATGTCAGAAGTAATAAATGACTAACATTTATATCATTACATTGTCACACACATATATGCTACGGACAAAGGGCAACAGCTATCGTCTTCAAAGTTTCAGGAAACTGTTATGGAATGATATTTACAAATGAGTGAAAAAAAGGGATATGGTCAACAAATATCTGACTTCTGTCCACATTTATTCACAAATCAAAATAAGCGCTCTTTTGTTGGCGTTTTGAGGTATCGAATCACATCACGTGACCTTGCAATGTACATTAACATAAAGTTCATTTATTACCCTTGTGAATGAGTATAAAAATGTAGTACATCCACAAAAATGTCTGCATTTTTTGGAAAATAATATCTTGAACAAATTAACATTACTGCAAAATAGCCTCAGCAGTTGTTAATACCTACTAAAAAATTGAACATATAACGGTCAAAACCGTGTACCAAATGCCACTTTTGGCAACCCTACGCCAGGCCTACGCAAGCGTACGTAACCCTACGCCAGGCCTACGCAAGCGTACGTAACCCTACGCCAATTGCCTACGCCGTAGGTACGCGGTGCCTACGCACAGGGTACGTAACTATACGCAAGCCTACGCAAAACCTACGCAGGGACTACGCCGAAGCATCAATTTATTCATGAGTACGCAGCTTAACTTCGGCGTAGTCGGTACGCAACACTACGCAACTCTACGCAGATCCGGTGTGAAAGAGGCTTTACCATAATTAACGTTGTATCAACCACACTTTGCCGAACTAGTACGGTGGGCCTTTAAATCCCCTCTATAGTGTTGGGGCCCAAAAATCTGATTGGCAAAATTTCACTTAAATTGTATCAATATTTGTCTTCAAATACTCTTTTTTTTGGGGGGGGGGGATCTTTGCAGAAGTGTGTCTTAAATGACATACTCTTTTACATTATGATACAAAAATTCAAGTAAAATTTTGCCATCAAATTTTTGGCAAATTTGGGGCTCCCAACACTTTAGAAGGGCTTTAACATTGTCATTAGACTAATCAGCATTTCTAAGAAAAAGGTACGAGTTCCAAGTTCCCCATCTTTATAAACTTGACTAAGTGATCTCTGCTTGCTCAAGGAATCAGCATGAAAGTCTAAATAGACCTGTCCTCATCAGCCCGAGTTGGCCAAATAGCCCGCTATTCTGTGATCCGGGAAATTACCCCCTACCAGTACTTACAAATCGCGTCCTCATCAGCTTGAAACTCGAGCTCGAAAATTTGCTCAGTGTTCGCAAATGCGTAGTGCGAGAACAACCCTTCTAGCTAACACATTAAGGCGCATGATCTTCCTGAGTCTTAGGGCTGGTGAAGCCGGACCGCATATAGCAGGCTATTTTGCAAACTAGCCCAAGATATCTTGGGTAGATTTCCCGAGCAAATAACCGCTATTTGCATCTTCACCTGCCAAATAGCCCGCTATTTCGTGGTCTGGCTAATTTACCGGTTTAGAAATAGCGAGCTACATGTATCTGGCCTACTTGGGCTGATAAGGGCAGGCCTAATGTGTCTTCACCATAATTATTTTGTTGAAAACTTGAGCTAAAGAAGACCAGCCTACTCTTCCTTTTTTTAATCCTTACCATAATCTTGATCTCTCTCTTGCAGACAACCAAATCCTGCTCGTTGTTGACAAACATCCTCTTGAGCGCGTAATGCATTCCATTGCGACCTTTGACCAGGAAGACCAGGGCAAACCCACCTGCAGAATCAACAAAATGAAAAAAAGTGTCATTAGTCAGTTGTTTTTTAAAAAGATGGGAAAGGGAAATTGGGGAAGAGAGGGGGACTTGTGTTTTGTTGGCAGAATTCCAACCGAATCCCAATGGAAAACTGATGAACATACCGGGGTACATTAAAGCTAAAGCTCAGCTCTGATTCCACAATCACCAGTCTTCAGACATCATATAGTCTGTTTGAAGCCAGAAGAGGATTAACTCATATGTGACCCGGCACCACAAAACAACCAAAAAGTCGCAAAAATTATTTTCCTGATTTCATCTGATTATGAAAGAAGGAGTTCTCCTCATTAAAATGGTATATTACTTGTCCAAATTGAAGCTTCCTAACCCTTTCAATTTAGTGAATGAAAATAGCTGGTGAGGGAGGTTACTGGTATTAAATTGTGAGAAAGAGAGCTTTAAAGTTTGGGGCTATTCAAGCATGCGGAGCAAGCAAACCACAGGGAAATCAATAGAATGGTGAATCAAAAGGTCATAGCAACCACTATGAAGAGATTTTCAGATTAGGCTGAAATTTGGCCTGATGGTCAAACATAGTCTGTTCATTATGTTTCTGAGGTTTCAATGTGTGGACTTAAGTCTTTCAAAAGTTATTATGTTGTAAATGTATAGAGTTGTAATTGGACAGATTAAGTGAACTGCAACATAGTGCCGAGACACCTGCACTAGACAATGCCTATTCATGGTGGACCCGGAGTCTTTTTGTTCCCCCTTACAAAACACTGCTTGTCACCTATCTTGTTTTGTATACATCTGGGCAATTATTTGTAACCACATTATCAGGAATTCTCTCGTCGCTGTCTTGCCCGAAGTGTTCAGTAAGCAAAGCTGTAAGATTGGCCTGATCTCCCGCAGCTAGCCCCCGCATCATCGCTTCGTTGACCGCCCGAGCTAACCGGGCATCTGCGTTGGTGCACCCCGGTACCATACCACGGCTCTGCTCACGTACAAAACCTGGCATTGTAACGACGTTGTAGACTTTTTCGCAACTTGTCACTCTCAAATGTATACAATATAATAATGTTCTTACTCTTGATCAACAAATTCTGGATATGTGATGTATAATCAAGCTACTCGAAGTCGTTAACGGAGAATATAAGACGAACGCAAATCTGGAACTCGGATGTAAAAGCGGATACAAACAAAATGGCGCACCGCACTGATTGCTATAACGGACCAATCACAGCCCGCGTAGCACGACCTGTTAGCAACGACCGACCATTTCCGGACTACGATAATTTCGCTCGGGAAAAGTGATCAAATTTTAGAAGAGACCGAAGGCTGTGCGAAAAAAACTGGTCTAGAAAAACCGTTTAAAACACATCTTCTACTATGTTTTAGACTTCCAAATTTTGATACTAGGTACAGAAAAGACCACTCTTTCAGAAAATGCAAAAAAACAAAAATCTATTTTTTTCACCTAAATTGACATTTTAGCTGATTACGGAGAATCGCTGGTTGCGACTTTTTGTTGGTTTTGTGGTGCCGGGTCACATATACAGTATAGTATTAATGACTGCTTTGAGAGAAATAGTTGTTTTATTACGCTCAAGGGAAGGTTAGAATTGTGCTATTCCCCGAGGCTTGCCGAGGGGAATAGCCCAATTGTAACCTTCCCGAGAGCGTATGAAAACAACTATTTCTTGAATATTAAAGCAGTCATTAATACTTTTATATGCCAAAAAAAAGTAGACTAAAAAATAAAAAATAAAAAATATTTTTCATTTTTGTCGAAGACGGGATTCGAACTCTTGCGTACAATAAGAGGTGTATCGAAAACCAACGCTTAGACCACTCGACTATCAGGCGCCGTTAACATGCTTGGCAGTTTTCTCCAATATATACATTAAAATAGATTGAAAACGGCTCCGCGTGAGGGATGCTTCGCAAAAGCTCCATGAAACGGACCCTTCTTTTACTTTTGCAATGCATATTGGCACGAACTTAGATCAAGATCTATCGGCAGATGTTGTTTTTTTGTTTTTGAGAGTTTATTTTCGTCTTCATGTCAACAATGCAAGATAAAATTGTCGGTAAGATCGATCGAGATTCAATTGTATTGAAATTGCCGACCAATTTTTCGCACACGTATGGTATCCTCCATCGCTCAAACCATTTTTTAACATGTAAACCTATGGGGTAACCATGGAGACTGACTTATTTTTTTAATAACCATGGTTATTAAAAATATTGAAATGTTTTAAGCATGGTTACCGGGAATTTTATAGGAACAGTTGAAGTTTATGAATGCAATTTCGACCAATCAGAGGGCTGGATTACTTAAGTGAGGTATATAATATACATTATTAAACACAGAATAAACGCCTTTCTGGCTCTTGCCAGGTGATAATTTATTTGTCTTTCTCACAAAACTGTTTATTTTAAGGTTCTGCTGTATCAACCAAACAAATTAGAAGAACGAGGCCCTGTAACACATAGCTTAGCAATGTTAGTATAATTGATTTTTGCAATGGTACATAGTGATCAATGCAATCAATTTTACAATCAATAGCTAAGCTTTGTGTTTAATATACATGTAGGTGCCCAGTTTATCTTGGAACCATGCCTGGAGAGAGCCTTCCATGTTTGGCCTTGATAGTGTGTGCTCAGCATTCTTCAGTGACACATAAGGCCTGTCCTCATCAGCTGGAGATTGCCAAATATCCCGCTATTTGAACTATCCCGACCGCAAATTATCGAGTTAATTTGCGCCTTCATCAGCCCGAAGTTGCAATCAGCGGGATATTTGGTCGGGACAATCATCCCAAGATATCTTGGGCTAGTTTGCAAAATGTCCCGCTATTTTTCTGGTGCGTCCTCACCAGCCCGAAGACTTGCACTATAAATATCTCGAGCTAATTTCTCAAGTCTCGAGTTGATGAAGTCTCGAGTTGATGAAGACACGATTTGTAACTTCAGGATTATTTCCCACATCAGAAATATTGGGCTATTTGGCAATCTTGAGCTGATGAAAACAGACCTATTGAAAGCCCTGTACAATAACAAACAATGCAATTGCAGGACTGTGACTCATAACCGTATGTCACACATTGGGTGTTTTCCTGAACCAGATCAATGTTCTGTTTCAATATCTTCTTACTAAGTGCAGTGTGTGACCTTCAGACACTGATTATCTATGGTAATCAAACGCATGGGATCTTGCAATGCAAATAGTGTTTCCAAATTGCAGGCTTATGCAACATGCTTGCAATCCTACAAGGTAACTTCTTGATCCTACCACATGTGCAGATTTATGTACAGTGTAGGCCATCATTATTTAGAAAATATGCAAAGCACATACACTTTTACAGCTTACATGTCCAACATGTAGGCCTACAGTATTACAGTTTAGCCTAAATCACTGTAAGATATCTACAATCGTCGCACCAGTTCAGTCAAGAATTAGCATTCATTGTCTTAGTTTCTTCCTACATATATAAACTGTATGAAGAACCTCTAGTGCATGTGGTTCGCCCTTTGTTCTGTATTGAGAATTATCAAATTATTACATTTCTTAGAAATAGATGGAGGAATAGACTTTGCGTCCAGTAACATAAAAATTCCTTTTTTTGAATCAGAGAAAGTTACAATATTCTTGATTTCTTTTAAAGTTTTTAAACAAATGAAGAAATATTGATAGGAGGCAGTCTTCCTGAATTTCAAGTGGAAAGTTTCTCTAGGACCCTTTTTAGTGTGGAGGCTTGATACTGTACATTTGTAGGCCTCTCTGTGCATGTGTGAGCCCACATGTACATGAACATGTACTTGTTCAGGCTAAGTAGCAGTGTTTACCATGTTGAATACAATATACATGTAAATCTTAGGCCTTGTTCAAACATGATGTGGCAAAAAAGCATCATTTTTTTTTGATAACTTAGACCCCCTTTACAGTGAGAAAAGGGCCAGGGCCGGGCCGGGCTGCGGCCAGCAGGGCCAAATGCACGGCCACTTTTTGCCTCGCATTTGGCCTTTTGCGCGTTTACAGTGCTAGGTCGCTAGGTCGGCCGCAGCCCGGCCCGGCCCGGCCTTTTTGCTCACTGTAAAGGGGGTCTTAAAGACTACTATTCTTCACACTTCTGTATTGTATAATACCAAGGTCAGTGAATATTAAAGGGATCCGGTAACTTTGTCTCAGATTCTGAAACAAAATTCTGGATTTAGCTCATGATGCAATGATAATTATAAACCTTTAGGTCAGTCAGGAACCCCATGACTTTTACAAGCCGATCGCCTGTCTGATTATCAAGATATTTATGATTGGAATTACAAATTTTGAAAACCGTTCGCCTGACGGTTTTCATAACACTACAGTCTATTGGGGAAAACGAGTATGGTAAAACCGGTCACTCAAAGATTTTTACTTTTTTGAGGCACTTCTTGATCATTTTGAAGCGCAATTTTTTTAGGGCTTCAATATTACACCATATTAAAGACACTGATAACACGTAGGGCCGTGTATCTCAGATTTAACATTGTTAAACGATCCCTTTAAAGTGCAAGTCCTTTGTGGCATGCAGTTGCCATTCATTTACACTTTTAAAAAAAACAACGAGGTGGCACCTTTTTCTCTGCAGTTTACCGTGCCATATACATTTATCTGAACAAGCCTTCACTCAAAGAAGGATGAAGGGTGACTTTAACCAGGGCCCTTTGTCATGCCGCAGGTCAACTTGAACATGGTATCATTTGGTCAAAGTTAATATATTCCAACATTGATCTTGTCCAGTGGACAATTATGCAGACAGATGCCTTCGCCCTTGGCCACAAGTATCATGTACAGTGTATGCAAGTATCCCAATCCATCATAGGGCGCGTTCATGCTTGATTTTGAAGGTAGAATGAGCGATCTGAAACGCTCATATCGTAAACGCTCATCGTGATCGCAGTTCCACGGTGTACTGTTCATGCTTACTTCTCTGGCTCATCCAGGCAATTCTCCTCGTGTGGCCTTAATTGGTCTACCAGCTGGATTCGCAAACCTTCACTGTGCATGCTACGTAGACCCACTAGAGGTCAGTGCGTTGACCCCATTTAAACGCGTTTACAAATTGTAAACGCATCTTTTTGTGAGTTTATGATCGGCGATCGTGATCGCCGTTTTTCGGTGATTCTACAAAAGTAAGCATGGACGCAACCGTGTTTTAAACCAAACGCGTAACAGATGCCTGATTCTGGCCAGAAAAAGTGAAGCATGAACACGCCCTTACAGACATATCCTACTGCAGCCCAGTATACTGTATGACAGATGTACATACAGGTGTAGCATGGTTCTTCTTGGTTAAATTAAAATGTACAATTTCAAACCATCTTCCTGCCTCCAGCTACACTTGACATCTGAATACATCAAGTGACAGTAATTTGTCAACTTATTCATATTTCTTACTCTGCTTTAGAAGACGTACAAACAGTGCTTGCAGCTTTGAATCAATCATTATAAACTTTAATAATTAATAAAGAAACATTAATCCATTGTCCTCAAAGAAATCTTACAATGTACAATATATTCATGAAAGGGGTGGTCATCATCTGCATGTGGGCTTTAAGATCCAATGTGTACATTAAGTTGTTCATTTGCCAAATTTATGCTAAAAGGCCTCGATTTTCAATAATAAGTTTGTCTTCTTCAACAATCATTTCTTCTTGCCAAATGTTCTGTTCTTTACTGCCAGCATTTGTTACAATTAGGGGCTACAGACTTGATCTTTATAGTAATTTCATTGTTTTTCTTCTTCAAATATATGTACAAATAAATGACTTGAAGTCATGCTTTCTTCAATTATTGCTCTACTTTGTTCCTGTCTTCATTCCATGTTCACTACAGTAAGTGTGCTTTTATACATCTTTATTCATCACGTTTCCCACATTTCTCTATAAACAGTCAATAAAAAAAGATTCTCTAAACTACAGCATCCATCTTAACCTTCCATCGGTGGACTCATGAAATTTTAATTTCTGCCTGTAGGAATGAAAGAAGACCTCTAATTTGGCAAATTGCTGCATTTTTCTTGAAGCAGCCGAATAACAAACAATCCTTTTCACTTCCTGTCGTCTTTAAAGGTAAAATTGAGTACCGGTATGGGTCATAATGAGATTACATTGACAGATAATCTGTTTGAAAGCAATTGGGAAAGGTTGATTATGAAGTTCCTAAGAATTCCTGCTTACTGGAGGTTTCAGAATTATCAAAATGAAGAGAAAATGGCTTGATCTTTCTAAAAATGACACACTGCACACAGAAATGATCATATGGGACTACACATGAATGTTTGGTACACATTTTGCAGGTAATTCTCAACATATTTTTAATATGCCGGCATTTGAAGAGTAATCCTTGTTGGGAGACATTTCTACATGTGTTATGTTCTTCCCAACCGACACATACAAAAAAAACAAAAAAGGCAGAGAAATTATTCTTCATCTTCTTTAGTTCTTAAAGATAAACTTGAGTTCTGGTAATGCGATTGCATTGTGAAAGAAAAGGTGTGGAATGGATCAGAAAAGTTGATCATATAGCATGTAAGTAATGGTGTTCAATGCAAGGTTCTGGAGTCATCAAAATCATCATAAATTTGGCAGAGTCTTGGTAAAGTAACAATCACTTACACAGAAAGATGTATATGGGACAACACACATGGTGTCGGGGCTAGTACTACCCTGATTTCCTTATCTTTCTATGCTCATTACTCAGCCAGTATATATTTTCTTCCAAAATTGTTTGGCACATGACATTTATTTGTAATCTTGAACATTCAGTGTAAGTTTTGTTAGATTCTGTGAGAATTCATTTTCTTTTTTTTACCAGAACTCAAGTTTATCTTTAACCAGACCTCAACCTTCTCTTGAATACAAGGCTCCAGGTCACATGATGAGGGGCATCACAAAGGATCTTTATTCCACTGAATTATGGGTAATGTATTATTCATTACTGAAATGAAGAGAAGAACCTTGGAGCGATGGATTCAGGTAACCAAGTTTTGTCTTCTTGAGTACCACTTGATATTTTGATCTACATCTACATGTACATCTACAGTAGGTCACATCCAAACTTGGAGGAAATAGCATACAGAAACAAAAACATTTCTTGAAAGCAACATTGACTTTTGCAATTGTCATTTCAAAACTGAATTGGTGAATCTACGAAGGCTTAAAAAAACGAACAAATAAAAAAAAAAACTGACCAAACAAAAAAAATTGTAATTTTCTCATAGAACACTATTTTTCTTATAATATTCTTATAGATTTACAAGAAGTTTACCTCATAAATGATCGTAATTTTAATAGCAGATCTTCATCGATTTTTAAGCTAGTACTGTATCGCAGGCAGATTTGGTATCCTACAATGTACCCTACCACGATGTGCAGTGTAATACAAAATTGCGACTTCGGCTAAATGCGCAGTTACGTTCCATAACGGACCGGTCCCTTCTTTTACTTTTTGGCGATGCAATGGTACAGACTTAGATCTAGATCTATCAGCAGATTTTTATTAAAAAAATAAGTTATGCAGTTTATTTTCGTCTTCATGTCAACAAATGCAACATAATTGTGTGGAATTATTCTAGAAATGTCCTGTACTGGTTTAGTCCCAGATGTTCAAATGGACGTGCTGTTTTGACCGCTGAATTTTGTTGTTGTTGCGATAAGGCCGCACCCAGACTTTTTGATACTTTTTCTTCTGAAAATACTGCGGCCTTTACGCCGGCAAATACGGTACATGCACATGTACAATGTGTTCATCAATGTACATACACCATATAGCAGGAGTAGCTTTACTTCAGAGTTCAGGTATGCATCAAGCAAGCCAAAGATCAAACTGAGTTGAAATTACAGCACTATTAACATCTCTTCAGGGTTAGCGGTACAAGCTGTTTCGACATAATTTATAAACAGATACTTCTGTAGACCACATTAATACATGTATCTTCAGGCACTCGCATCAAGCAAAGCATCAAACCAAGTTTGAATATATTTGGCATTTCAGTGAAATATGAATTCGTAACAAATAAAATACTATTACTAATGTTTGTCCATCAGTTTCTTTCTCACAACAAAGTTATAATAAGGAGGTACATGTATGCAACTGACAGTGCATATGTTGTTTGTGATGAATAATGTTTTTTGACCCTCGCTTCCTTTCTTGGAACACAGTTACATGTATTCACATTAACCTACAGTAATTCATATGTAGACAAATTAGTCTAATGTACATTTGTAACTAAGTACATTTTGCATCAAATAATAAGTCTTGTCCTCTCATTTCTTGGAGCACAATTTACAAAAGGGAAAAGAATATACATGTCATATACTGTACATACATGCAATGTTCATGTACATGTACATGTACATGTATGGATGTCTTGTGTTGAATCCGGTACATAAAAATACATACGTGTACAGCACCTGTACATACATTTTGTACTAAGGCTGCGACGGGTAGTCGAATGCTCGAGTACCCGCACGGTCGACTACTCGGGTACGATTTCTCGTATCTGAACAGTCGGCCGCAAAAAAAAAAAAAAAAAAAAAAAAAAAAACTGTCCAGGCCGACGCTTACCCGTGCCAGGGAGAGCGGCGGCCGCTGCCATGGTACCGTTGGTAAAAATGTTTCCCAACTCAAGCACTGTCAAACTCACCACTCGGAAACTGGGACCAGATGTCCGGATTTCTGTTTGGACTCGGAGGACAATGGATTATTCCGCCATCTTTGGTTTTTAAAACAGCAATGTTTACTGTTATTATTATTATTAAATCGGCGCCTTCAACTGCAACTCGAAGTAAAATTGCATGCGTTTTTGGCGATACTGGGATACGGCACCAATGGTATGGTGGTGGCAACAACAACAAAATCTCAAAAATCCAAAAATCCAAAAAATAAACAAAAATAAACAAAAATAAACAACAACAAAAAAAAGTCCAAAAAAAATTATAAAAAAACATGGCGTCCAAATATTCAAGTATTCGCTTGTAAGCCTGGGAGTGTACTCGGGTACCTCATTACACTGTCATGAAAATGATTCTCTGGGCATGCAAGTACATACTGTACTGTACTGTACAGTACATGTATACATGTAGTTTGCAGGACTTGGCACATAAAATCAATGCAGCTGTAAATAGCTACAATTTTGTAAATTAATAACTTATTAACTCATGTTCAAGATCATCCAACCCTTCATATTTAAATTACATGAGATTTAATTTTAGTTAATGACGAAACCAAATATCTTAGTAATTGAGAGTAGCACTATGAACATGACTGACAATGAGAGCGGACAAAATATACAGTTCCTCAGGTAGACAAAGGAACATCCCTTCACAGCTATTATGTAAAAAAGGTGAATATGCATGTGACACCTGTTCTACACATTTGTACATAATAGCAGTGAAGGGATGTTCCTTTGTCTACCTGAGGAACTGTATATTTTGTCCGCTCTCATTGTCAGTCATGTTCATAGTGTAGGTACATGTACACGTACGTACATGTAGATCAACAGATTTGAATGAATGTCACAAGCCCTCTGGATCAAATTCAATTCACTTGTTAAAGGTAAAGACCAGTATTGGTAACGCCCCAATTTCAAAAAATGAAATTGAAGCTCTCATTACCAATCATGTGAAAGAATATGTTTTGACTATATAAATACATGATGATAAAAAATTTGCCGGGAAACCGCCTACTAATTCATATATTTGGTAAATTTGTTTCTCTCATGGTCGTGTGAGAGATATAGGGTAGTCCCGTATACATCTTTCTGTGTATAGTGCTTGTACCTTTACGAAGAATGGGCCAAATTTCTTATCATTTTGATGATTCCAGAACCTTGCAGATGCTAGATGCTAGATGATCAACCTTTTCTGATTGATTCCACAACGTTTCTTTCACAATGCAATCGCATGACCATTACTGGTCTTTACCTTTAAGGTAGTAAATGTCAGGTTATAGGTTCCTACATGTACATGTACATGTAATACAACTCTCTGAGATTCACATTAGCCTGTACAATCCATTGTACGGGTATGTGTAAATTATTGAATTAAGACTTACAAGCATAATATGATGAATCAATCATGTCCTTTCCACTAGAGCTACAGACATGGAGGTTGAACTTCTTCATCAAAAATTAATTTCATTCCCCATGATACAGTGTTTATAATCAAAACAAAATTAATTTCATTCCCCATGATACAGTGTTTAATCAAAACAAAATTTACTGCATCCACACATGTACCGGTACACCTGTGGCTACATACACATTGTAGGCCTACGTGTACAGGTACATACAAACTGTAATAGCAACAAAATTAACAACAAAACACTGCTAAATGGAATAGTTGATAAAATAAAGTACTTTTTCAAAATCTGTGTAAAGTCCATCCTAGTACGTACTGTTCAGTATAGTAGAAAGTTTGAAGTGAATTTCTTTCAGTAAAATGATGCATTTAAAAAGAATTTGTGGAATTTAGAATCACAAAAAATACAAAAGAAAGTATTCATTGTGCATGAATTCAGGGAATAATTTTCCTCAAATTTTTTGATTAGCAATTTCAGCCGATGGATAAATATTTCAAATGAAATTCTGTACATTTCTATGGAAGAAAACTGCTACACAAAAGATATTTTGTATAGCAGTCATGCAAAAATGCATAGCAAATTGCGATGCGATACCAGGAAAATTATTCCCTGCATGATATTTAATTCCATAGCATGAAAAGGGTTTCCACAGGTCAATGCACTTGCTAGTGGAACCATAAAAAGGTGTTTACTGGTATAGTGTATTGTACTTGAGTACTACATCACCTGATTCATAGTAAGTAGTAATATTGTCACCTGACTCTGATGAACTGGGGGAGGGGCTAGTGGATGCAGCCTCAATCACTTTTGTGTACAGATGTTTACTTTGTTGTTGTTCAATCAACTTGGTATTTCAACAACAAAAATGTAATTTTCTGTATTTCTTTAAATTTAATGTATTTTATGTATGTACATGTCCATGTACATATAGTAGTGCTGTAACATCACGGATATCTCCAATTCCGTTTAACCGCCAGTCAAAACCGGACGGTTTTCGGTTAAACGATTTAAAAAAAAAAAAAAATAAAAAAAAAAAACGGGAAAACGAAACCGTCCAATTGAAAACGGAATCCGCCATGGGCGGTCGGATACCGGACGGTTAAACGTTTGACTACAGCACTAACATATAGTTAACAAATAAAGTTTTAGGCTAAGTAAAAATATATTCCTAATTACTTGTTTGGATTTTTCAAAAAAAATGAGGAGGGGTTCCATGTTATTTGATAGATTTTCTGTACACAAGAATGTTATTGAGTAATTTCAAAACAAATTTTGTTTATTTTATTTAAATTTTTATACCGGTACATAATTATACTAGAGGCTAAAAACAAGGAGAAATTGCAATGTGTACCGGTAAATGATTTGTTTTGTTTACCACATTTCAATCAAATTTAAAAGAATTTATGGAATTTAGAGTCACTAAAAAGCTAAAAATGTGGCAAACCAAAAGAGGGGAGGAGGAGGGAACAAGAAACTAGATATTGTTTTTATTTTGCCTTACACTCTGGTTGCAATAACAATGTATTAATACACTCTGGTTGCAATAACAATGTATTAATATACTCTGTAGTCTGTACGGATATGCTTATGTGCTGGTACACTATATTAATGGTCAAAAATTTCCTGGAAAGTTGCAGGATTACATGTACATGTCATGTATAAAGCACTTTGTAATATTCTACGATTGTGATGTTTGCATTTGTATGATAAAGATATTAGTCTAAAGAGTCAGTTTGTTCCAAGATTTTAATGACCTCATGCTGCTCAAATGGAGATATAGGTAATTTTTCTATATTTTAAAACAAATTATTTAGCACAATTCAGCCCTGTTTGTATACATGTCCTCTTTGGAAGGATTTGATCTGCGCAAGCACTGTATACAAACTACTACATGTAAGTGTTCATAACTTCATATCGATGTAAATGTATTTGGATATTTGGCATGAAAACAATATGTACGCACAATAACTTCTTTTTTTAACTGACTTGCTTTCGTAGTTGTAAATGCCTTCTCTAGTTCTACCAAGAAGTTACTAGCCTCTTGGTTCTACTACATGTCCAGTACACTGTACTGTATAAGATCAGACTGCCAGGGAATAGCATGAAATCAAATGAAAATGTTTGATGAAACTAAGTTATCCCTACATTACATTGTTGTAAATGGCTAACATTTACATTTCATAAAGGTCAGTGAAATTTATACAATACAGGTGTACATGTATACATCATTTCACAAACAACATTGCACCAGGGAATTGTAATACAGCTCCCTGGTTGCACTATAGAGGTACATGTATAATTGAGATAAGGACTGCATCCTGCTCTCCTTTGTACTAACATGTAGTCACCGAAGTAGGCCCTAGGGGTGTGAAAAATAACATAGGTTTGATAAGGCTCTCAACATTAAAGGTAAAGACCAGTATTGGCAACGCCCCAATTTCAAAAAAATGAAATGGAAGCTCTCATTACCAATCATGTGAAAGAATATGTTTTGACTAATACATGATGATAACAAATTTGCCGGGAAACCGCCTACTAATTCATATATTTGGTAAATTTATTTCTCTCATGGTCTGGTGAGAGAGATCTATAGGGTAGTCCCATATACATCTTTCTGTGTATAGTGCTTGTAACTTTACGAAGAATGAGCCAAATTTCTTATCATTTTGATGATTCCAGAACCTTGCAGATGCTAGATGCTAAGATGATCGACCTTTTCTGATCGATTCCACAACGTTTCTTTCACAATGCAATCGCATGACCATAACTGGTCTTTATCTTTAAACAATGACTGGAACTTCCTGTGTCAACAATGTACATACAGTATGTGTAGAAGTACTTTCACACCATTTTAAGGTGCAGTACATGAACAAGTAACAATGTAGGTCTACAATCTATAAGTTTCACTTTTGATCTTAAAAAGCTCAATGTTGACCAGTTGACTACTATGTTTGTTGGATGGATACTACATGCATTTTAAAGGTAAAGACCAGTTATGGTCATGCGATTGCATAGTGAAAGAAACGTTGTGGAATCGTTCAGAAAAGGTTGATCATCTAGCATCTAGCATCTGTAAGGTTCTGGAATCATCAAAATGATAAGAAATTTGGCCCATTCTTCGTAAAGTTACAAGCACTATACACAGAAAGATGTATATGGGACTACCCTATATCTCTCACAGTCCATGAGAGAAACAAATTTACCAAATATATGAATTAGTAGGCGGTTTCCCGGCAAATTTGTTATCATTATGTATTAGTCAAAACATATTCTTTCACATGATTGGTAATGAGAGCTTCCATTTCATTTTTTGAATTTGGGGCGTTTCCAATACTGGTCTTTACCTTTAAATGTACTTAACTTCATAAACGATGACAATGTTCATGTATGTACATGTAGATGAATATGTCCATTCCTTAAACAAAGTTTAAAGCACTAATTTTATGCACATGAGTTACAAAATTACACATGTACAATGTACATACATGTATATGTACTTTCAGACAATTTTTCATTCAGGGGACAAAAATTGATGAAAGAATAATATTATTCTTCCTAAATGATGACAGATACAATTTAAACTAACAATTTACATAAATATATTTCATTAGCATGTATATGTGTCGCTTCATAGACGTGGACTGGAGTCCACTATAAAAGAACAAGAAGGAAAGAGAAGCTTGTCCCTGGAAAATGTATCAAAGTCTAGGCAGGTTTAGGCCTATCCAGCTATTACAGATGTACATGAGGATGTTGATCGCAGCCATACAATATAACAGATTTGTGCCTGCAAATAAGCTTGGAAGTGCTCAGGAAATTGTTACAATGTATGTCAGTAACCATAATGACAATCGTCTACTGACCTATATGTTTAAGGCCAAATTATGGCAACTCTCCTTTCTCACCGCTCAAAAATTCACAAAGGCCTGATCCGTACATCATGTACTGTATGTTCATGTACAGAAACTAAACCCTGTTAAAGTTGGGGCTTTGATCGGATCGACACCCTGGCACCTTTGATCGGTATCGACAAACAGTATAGGTTCAAAAATTATTATTATTATTATTTTGATCTTTTTTTTTAATCTTTTTTTTTTTACCGTTGTAATTTGAAATTTTTAGCACTCTGATACCTAAAATCACTCATACCTTGGATAATTCTTTCATTTGAAGTTGTTGTAGTTAATGTTTGAAACTATTTTGATGCCGATAAATGTCAAAAATTGAAAAATTCAGAAAATGTGAAAGTTTTGGGCTATCAAATACTAAAAAAACATGCAAGGCTGGGATGATTTTTAAATTTTTTATACCCACAAACTTGAAAATTGTCGGCCTTTTTTTTCTTTTTCTTTTCTACTGATTCTTTTCATTAATCAGCTATCAGAATTTATAATCCGATTTCACCTGATCGGCCCCCGGTCCGATTATCGTTTACACCTTTTTTAATTACAGGGATACATGAAACACTTCTTTTTCTTCTTCTTTGCTGTAAGTACAGGCCACCATCGGGTATCGGGTGTATTCTTGTGATGATTGAACACAAATCAATGTAGCCTGCTGAGAGTAAAGAGGGCATTAACATTATAACTAGATTTTACAAAGAGAAAATCCCCTTCCTGAGCTCATCAGTTTCATTTTATTTTCATATTTCACATGTTGTATAATAGACTACATCATTATATTTGGCATGTTACATTTTGTACTCATTTTAGGATGCGTTTATACAAACAAAAAGGATAATACATAAGACTTAGTTGTATAAAGGAAGAAATATGATGGAGCCTAAAGAGTTGCGATTGATCCAAATCAATCGCAAGTCTTCAAATCCATCACAAGTTTGAAGTCTCCCATCTTTAATGTACACATAAATTGCGATTAATAGCAACTCAGGTGATAAATATTGTATTAAAGCAAGCGTCTTTTTATACTCGTACAGGTTGACCGGCGGTCAAATAATCGATCAATAATTAGTACAATAACGGCCCGTTGATTGGTTGAGCACCCGTGTGCGAATAGGCCTTGCCTATATTTAGCAAAAATAAAAATGATAATAAATTTAATAAAACATTTTAAAAAACATGGTCTAAAAATAACATTACAAGTAACATCCACATCAATCATCATCATCGGTTCGAGGAGCAACACAACAACTCAACAATCTCTTGGCCTTGCTTAATTAAAGAATTGGACAAAGATCTATACCAGAATTCAAAGCAACCACATCCATCCAATCAACAGTAGGCCTACACATTCATGACACTGCTCTCCATTGTCTTTGGTTAATACACACCTTCTGCAATCACCTCCTCGACAGAGACTTGCAATCGGCCGACCGTGTAAGAACGGCCGAGCAGCGACGAAAATTTCTTCTTCATGCCTGATCTCAATCCAGTTTACTCCTTTCTCAGTAAATCAATCTCACAGCTCTATCCATGTAGTCTTTAAAAATACATCCACACGTCGATATGATCTGATCAGCTACAACTTAAGTTTCTTTGTGACTGGTTGTGGAATAAATTCCACGTTCAGTGGCCCGACATAGGCGTGGATTATAATGATAAGCTAGTTAGATGTCGAGCGAAATAAATATGATAAGAGAGAACGTGTAAAAGAATCGCCCAAGAGACCTGTGTCAACATGAAAAGCGCAAATGCGGTATAGATTCTAAATATTCGCCCCTCGAGCATACACGACTCGTATCAAATTAAGATTTTCAACAAGTTCTCAACATGCATCCCTAAACATTCACTTGTTTTTGTTTCATAAAAATAGCAGTAATAAACTACTTCAAGTTCAAGTTCAAGTTCAAATTTATTCAAACCAAATCAAACATAAAATGGTACAAGATATAACAGCAAGGAACACAAGAATGATAGGAGTTTGGGACCCAAGTGAAGCACAGCTTGTGAACGGGACCCCTTTACACAGTAGACTATTATAATGGCAAGGAGTAACATATTTACGAGTATAACTCATGTGTATGTAACAATGTAACAACAAAACAAATTATGCAGTTGAGTATACCCCCCCACCCCCCCCCCCCCCCAATTACAACACTACTTTTTTTTTTTTTTTTTAACAATTTTGTTTTATTACTCAAATGTGCAATACAAACCATAACATACAATTGAATAAAATAAACGTGTTCAATATTGATGCTTTTACATAATTGATGCTTTTACATAAACACTACACACGCACACGCACACACACACACACACACACACATAACGTACACTTCATACATGGCTACCTCATCTTGTTTTATACATTCATGTATCTGATAGCAATCTGTCGAAAAGGTGTTTTTTACAAGATATTTTAAAACGAGACAATGTAGTAGGCCTACTACTAATTATATTATGGGGTAACTTATTCCACTTTTTAACACAGACAGTTCTAAATTATTTTAAGGCAGTATGGGTCCTGGCGTATGACTGATGGATAAGGTTACTCTGACGAGTATGGTAATGATGGATGGAAGAGTTTTCCACAAACACATTAGTAAAAAATGTATACTGGAGAGATTGACATTTAAACATAAATATTAAGCAATTAAGAGATACCAATTTATCAAAAGGCAAAATATGTAGTTGCAAAAACAAAGGAGTACTAGGTGAACTATATTCTGAATTTGTTATATACCTAATAACTTTTTTTGAAGTACTTGCAACTTATGTACATGGGTCCTAAATGTGTGACCCCAAGCAATATTAGGCCTACAATACATCAAATGAGGCATAACAATAGCATTATAACAACAAATTATTTCAATCTGGACAGCAGAAATCCAGATTTACACCAAAATTGTTTAGTTTTCAGGTTCTGGGTTTTTGTCTTTTTTAATTTTCTTCGATGCTTATGTTGAAGATACTTGTAGCCAGAATTAATTACAAATTTATTGTTACCCTTTTAGTGATGGTTCTGCCTAATCTTAAAATAGTTCATGAATTGCAAAATCATTAATTTATAAATTACACATGAATTGTTAATGCATTAAGAGCCACAAATAATTTTTTTTAAAGGCCTTCAATCATTTTGTTTTGGTAATTTTATTTTTATTTGTATAGCAAGGCATTCAGTATTGAAAAATATGCATAGTACAAAGGATATGATAATGTTAAAAATACAACAACAAAAAATTACAAGATATGACTTGTTATTGTATGAACATTTCTAGGATATGATAAATGCATCTATTAACTGAGCACTAAATGGTATAAACGTTATACCAATGTACAGGGCACTAAAGGGTATAAATGTTATACCAACCTACAGGGTACTAAAATAATGGTATAAATGTTATACCAACCTGCAGGGCACTAAATGGTATAAATGTTATACCAACCTGCAGGGCACTAAATGGTTGTTATACCAACCTACAGGGCACTAAATGGTATAAATGTTATACCAACCTACAGGGCACCAAATGGTATAAATGTTATACCAACCTACAGGGCACTAAATGGTATAAATGTTATACCAACCAACAGGGTACTAAATGGTATAAATGTTATACCAACCTACAGGGCACTAAATGGTATAAATGTTATACCAACCTGCAGGGCACTAAATGGTTGTTATACCAACCTACAGGGCACTAAATGGTATAAATGTTATACCAACCTACAGGGCACCAAATGGTATAAATGTTATACCAACCTACAGGGCACTAAATGGTATAAATGTTATACCAACCAACAGGGTACTAAATGGTATAAATGTTATACCAACCTACAGGGCACTAAATGGTATAAATGTTATACCAACCAACAGGGTACTAAATGGTATAAATGTTATACCAACCTACAGGGCACTAAATGGTATAAACGTTATACCAACCTACAGGGCACCAAATGGTATAAATGTTATACCAACCTACAGGGCACTAAATGGTATAAATGTTATACCAACCAACAGGGTACTAAATGGTATAAATGTTATACCAACCTACAGGGCACTAAATGGTATAAACGTTATACCAATGTACAGGGCACTAAATGGTATAAAATTAATGTTATACCAACCAACAGGGTACTAAATGGTATAAATGTTATACCAACCTACAGGGCACTAAATGGTATAAACGTTATACCAATGTACAGGGTACTAAATGGTATAAACGTTATAACAACGTACAGGGCACTAAATGGTATAAATGTTATACCAACCTACAGGGCACTAAATGGTATAAACGTTATACCAATGTACAGGGTACTAAATGGTATAAATGTTATAACAACGTACAGGGCACTAAATGGTATAAATGTTATACCAACCAACAGGGTACTAAATGGTATAAATGTTATACCAACCTGCAGGGCACTAAATGGTATAAATGTTATACCAACCTGCAGGGCACTAAATGGTATAAATGTTATACCAACCTACAGGGCACTAAATGGTATAAACGTTATACCAATGTACAGGGTACTAAACGTTATAACAACGTACAGGGCACTAAATGGTATAAATGTTATACCAACCTACAGGGCACCAAATGGTATAAATGTTATACCAACCTACAGGGCACCAAATGGTATAAATGTTATACCAACCTACAGGGCACTAAATGGTTGTTATACCAACCTACAGGGTACTAAATGGTATAAATGTTATACCAACCTACAGGGCACTAAATGGTATAAATGTTATAACAACGTACAGGGCACTAAATGGTATAAATGTTATACCAACCAACAGGGTACTAAATGGTATAAATGTTATACCAACCTGCAGGGCACTAAATGGTATAAATGTTATACCAACCTGTAGGGCACTAAATGGTATAAATGTTATACCAACCTACAGGGCACTAAATGGTATAAATGTTATACCAACCAACAGGGTACTAAATGGTATAAATGTTATACCAACCTGCAGGGCACTAAATGGTATAAATGTTATACCAACCTGTAGGGCACTAAATGGTATAAATGTTATACCAACCTACAGGGCACTAAATGGTATAAACGTTATACCAATGTACAGGGTACTAAATGGTATAAACGTTATAACAACGTACAGGGCACTAAATGGTATAAATGTTATACCAACCTACAGGGCACCAAATGGTATAAATGTTATACCAACCTACAGGGCACCAAATGGTATAAATGTTATACCAACCTACAGGGCACTAAATGGTTGTTATACCAACCTACAGGGTACTAAATGGTATAAATGTTATACCAACCTACAGGGCACTAAATGGTATAGATGTTATAACAACGTACAGGGCACTATTATGGTATAGACGTTATACTAACCTAAGGGGCACTAAATGGTAACTAATAATAATAACAACATTTATAATGCGCATATATCCACCCAAGAGATGCTCAAGGCGCCTAACAAGGTAAGTATATTGAACGAAAATAATTTAACATAATTCAACAACGTTAATTAAATCAGATTGTGAAATACACTACGTCTTAACTAAGGAATTCGGACATTAGATAGGTTTTCAGTTGTTTTTGGAACACATTTTGATTGGCTGGCATTTTGATTGAATGGGGTAGGGAGTTCCCTTACCGGGTCGCAGCAGCTGTAAAAGCTCTGTCTCCCCAACTCCTCTGTGTTATTGTGTTAAATTTGTTGAATTAGAGGAACGAAGACCTGCACGAGAACTTAAAGAGATATTAAGAAGAGAGGAAATATATTCAGGGACTGATCCATTTAGTGAACGGTAGATGAGTAGTAGAATTTTATATTTGATACGCTGTTCTATTGGAAGCCAGTGAAGGTTCTTGAGTATTTGAGTAGTATGGGTCGAACGTTTAGATTTAGTGACAAGGCGGGCAGCTGCGTTTTGAACCTTTTGTAGTCTGTGAATTTGCTATTTAGGAAGTCCATAAAGGAGAGAGTTACAGTTATCGAGATGAGATGTTACAAAAGCATGCATCGATTGTTGAGTGGTTTGGGGGGTTAAAAATTTCCTTATAGCGCGAAGATGATAATTGGCAGCTTTCACACATTTTGAAATATCTGCATCAAGAGACATGCTTGTATCGAAAATGACACCAATATTTCTTGCCTTATCTGAAGGAGCAATGTGCACAGAACCAACACGTATATGAGTTATAGTCTTGGAAAGTTGTTGTCTGGAGCCTAACAAGAGAAATTCTGTTTTATCGTTTTTCATTTAGTTTGAGATAGCAATCATTCATCCATTTTCGTACATCATGAATACAACTTTCAAGATCTTCAACAAGTTTTTCTACCTGTTCCTGAATAGGAAGACACGAAAAATATAATTGTAGATCGTCTGCATACATGATAGCTTATATTGTGTTTACTGATTATCTCATGAAGTGGTAAGGTGTATACATTAAACAGATGGGGACCTAAACAGATCCTTGGGGCACAGAAAATAGAAGATTAACCACCGATGAAGTTGTATCATGAAGGTTAACCGCTTGAGATCGATTTGAAAGGTACGAACGAAACCAATGAAGACATAATATGTTCCACCAATGCCAATATTTTTTAGTCTGTCGATTAAGATATTGTGGTCAACAGTATCGAAGGCGCAGCTGAGATCTACAAGGAACTAATGCAGTAACTTTCCCCTTATCCATATTTATTAAAATGTCATTTTGTACTTTCAATAGTGCCGTATCCACACTGTGGTTTTCCTCGTAGGCCGATTGAAAGGGGTTTTGAAGGTTTTGGTCATTTATGCTGGACTGAAGACGCGTAGATACTGTAACGAACCAGTCCCGTTACAGTTAGTTATCTTGCAGAAAACGTAGAGGGCGTAGTAAGCTTTTGGGGCGTAAGAGTTCAGAGCGCGATTATTGACGCACCATGCGTAAAGCAGCTCTCGGAGACTATAAATAGCAGTATTTCCCAGTGATTTCGTCACCTCGACGCTGGCTCTCGTCTTGGTCAGATAGCGAACTCTCCGCTTTGCTCCAACTGAGCTAAAGTAAGGAAAAGGATTGGAAGCGAAAAATAGAGTTCCTACAAAAGGCAATCCCTGCCTTTACTACTTGTTGAGATTTATGGTATTTCTGTTGAATGGTTTCCCTATGGTGGAGGATATTTTAACGGTAGCTCTATGGTGGATGATGACTTTATGATTATATTAATGGTGGTTAGTGACTCTATGGTGGCTCTAAAGTGAATGGTAGATCTATGGTAGCTCTATGGTGGCTGTATGGTATGTGGTATTTCTACGGTATGTTATATGGTAGAATATATTTCTATGGTATTTCTGTTAAATGGTATCCCTATGGTGGAGGATATTTTACCGGTAGCTCTATGGTGGATGATGCCTTTATGGTATATATATTAATGATAGTATGTGTTCTATGGTATATCTATCGGATGAATGATGATCCTGTGGTACGCCTATATGATGTAGGATATTTTATGGTAGCTCTATGATAAGGAATATTTTTCTACGGTAACTCTACGATGAATGGTGTTCTATATAGGTCTATGATGAAAATTATTTCCCTACACTGTAAAAAAATAATAGTCGAAATAACTCAATAAAATTGAGGAAAAGAATTGCCTTATTTTTATTAAGTAAATATTACCTACGGCATCTTAAGTAGAATTTACTTATTTTGCTGAATAAATTTGTACTCAGTTAAATCGAGTTACATTAACGTAAATAATTTAAGTATTGTAATCATTTTAGATAATTAAAAAAAAGCTATGATAGGATTACATATTGCACGATTTGGTACCCATCTAATCTAACAAGTAACATCCACTAATCATTCACTACTTCTATTTAGGATTTAACCGTATATTACCACCATCACAAACTATTACATACGCTTCAATTCGACACATATTGAAAGGCTCCAAATTTTATATATACTTGATCGTAGCATCTTAAAAGGAAAATTGGTTGACAATTTCCTGAAATATCAAATTTTGATTTGGTTTGAACTGGGTTAGAATTAAAAATTGTCTTGTCTTTGCTTAGCCATGTTAAATGAATTAGTAAATGTTTTAAAGTCCTTAAATTTTCATTCAACCACAAAAAAAAGAATTGTTTTATTTAAAAAAGAGTTTAATTTGGTCTTAATGAATATTCATAAATTATGTAAATATTTCTATTACGCACTGCATCGGTCCTTACTTTAAAAAGATAAGAATAATCAACTTAAATTGTTTGAGTAATACGTATAATTTCTGATTTTGAGTTAAAATTACTAAATTAATACAAGCTGAAATTACTTAAAGTTCTTATGTATTTGATTTTACTTAAATATTCCACGTATGTTCTACTAAATTGAAAGTTTGAGTTAGCGAGACTTAAATTTAGTGCGTAAGTGGCAAAACTAATGTTTTCAAGTAAATCCTACATGGAAAAAATACGTAAAAATTACCAATGAACAAATTCTTTTTTACAGTGTATGATGAATCTTTGATGAAGGGTCTATAGAGCTAAATAATATTTTTTTCTTTGCAAGGATAGGATGAATGGTGATTTGCCAGGGGCGGCCGAGCGACTTCCAAATTAGGAGGGGGGCACCAAGAAAAAAGGGCACTTTCTGGAAAAAAAGGGCACCCACAAAGGGAAACCCTAAAAAGCGAAAATATACAATTTTGTAGACATTGGTGTATACCCCTACATTGTGATTACAATTATCAGGGATGATTTCAATATTTGTTTCATTATATACGACATACGAGATTATTGCTTAAGCATCATGCTTTGCAGTTGGGTTTGATTGTCTAAAAAATTGTTTGCGAGCGAGGAAAATGTTTAAGATGTGTGAGGTCGCAGTGCGAAAAATTACATCTTATAAAGAGGAAAAAACCCAATCCTAATGGGGTTAAAAGCACATTTTCGTAACCGAGGACTAAAAAGACCTTTGATAAGTATATCATCTATAAATGCGTGCGAGCGAGCTTTGGGGGAAATTGCTCTTAGTCGCTCGAAATTAGCTAGGACGCGTTTAATGATGAGAGGAAAAGGGGGCACTTATCAGGAAAGAAAAGGAGCATGTGCCACAGTACAAAGAGTGAATTGGGGCACTTCTTACACCCTCAAAAAGAGGCACTCACCAGGGATAAAAATAGTCAGTCATGAGAATAAGAAATGGGAACTTGTTTACGCAAAAGGGGCCCCATCAGATTTTGATAGGGGCATTTATAAAAGGTGAAAAGGGGCATTTATTGAAAGGGGGGATAGGTCCCTTATTAAAGAGGAAAAGGGGTACGTATCATTGTTAAATTTAAAGGGAAATTATCAGAGGCGAAAAGAGGCACTTATCGCACCTGAAAAGGGGCAATGACCAGATATGAGAAGGGGCACTAATGTGAATAAAAGAGGGGCACTTGTAATAAAGGAAAATGTGCATTAGTTGAAAGAAAATGGGCACCAATCACATTTAAAGGGGCGATTATCGGAGGTGAGGGGGCACTTATCTGAAGTGAAAAGGAGTAACTTCTCGTACCTTAAAAGGGCCATTTACCAGAGAAGGGGCACTTATGAGAAGAGGAAGGGGCTCTTTTTTAATGGGGCACTTATCATTAGGTAAAGGGGCACTTATTAGAAAGGGAAAAGGGCACATGTGAAAATATAAGGTGCGCTAATCCGAGTTAAAATGGGGTTAGTTATTAAAAGGGGAAGGGCCGGCACTTCTTATAAAGGAAAAGGGGCAGTTGTCAAAGTGAAAGAGGCACCTCTCAGATTTAAATTGGACAATTATCAGAGTTGAAAAGGGGGCACTTATCAAAAGTGAAAAGAGGCATTGGACACTTATTGCAAAGAAAATGGGAACTTGTCGAAGGAGAAGGGGCAAGTGTCCAAATAAAAAGGGCACATATCAGAGTCGAAAAGGGGAAGGGGCACTTTTACAAATTAATATGGGCACTTGTCAAAGTAAAAGGGGCACTATTCCTATGTAAAAAGGGGCACTTTTCGGGTGCTTGAAAAAGTGGGGGGGGGGGCCGCCTCTGTGTTTTGCACTCAATAAGTCTTAATCGGTTATAACAAAATAAAAATCATTAAATATAAAATAAGGGCACTTATGAGAATAGAAAATGCGTGGACACTTATTGCAAAGAAAAATGGGAACTGGTCGAAGGAGAAGGGGCACGTGTCAAAATAAAAAGGGCACATATCAGAGTTGAAAAGGGGAAGGGGCACTTTTACCTATTAATAGGGGCACTTGTCAAATTAAAAGGGGCACTATTCCTATGTAAAAAGGGGCACTTTTCGGGTGCTTGAAAAAGTGGGGGGGGGGGCGCCTCTGTGTTTTGTACTCAATAAGTCTCAATCGGTTATAAAAAAATAAAAATCATTAAATATAAAATTCTAAACCAAATTGTAACAGGTATCAGCAGAAAGTAGTAACAATTAGTTTTGTGCATGTGGTATGCTGCCCTCTTGGTGGCCAAGATTTGAATAGTGCTAGCCGATTCGCGATCGCTTGGAAGATGTGATGGCGGAAAACAAAGACAGGTACGTAATTTTACTCTCTTCTTCTAAAATATTGTTTTTGTATTTATGGGTTTCAAGTTATTTGAATATTAATTTGATAATATTCGTAATATAAACTTCTCTAGATCTATAACGGATTTTAAACACATGTCTTATACCCAATTAGTCTAAGTTGATTATAAGAATGTCATGAATGAGGCTCAGTCCGACTTGTGTAAGTTTGTGTGAGGTTGTGCTGGTGAGATGAATACATTTTATTTTTAGGGTTGTTCACCTGTATTCACCTGTCTTTTCGGGCTCCTTAGTAAGACAATGTCTTGTAATGCCCTCCCATAGTTCATCAGTACACCACTGCAAAGAGTTCGTTCCTTAATACAATAGGTCCATTGCTGGATCTGTGGGAAGACTCCCCGGCCCCCCCACTCTAGCCTTAAGGGCTCCCTTGAAATGTTTTTTATGATATTATTCAAGGGAGCCTTAACTGGCTCCCATACCCCTGCACGGAGAGGCATGTAAACAAAACCCAAAAGTGGTCCAAAATCACACTTTCGCGCACTCGACCAATATTGGACAGTGGCTTTGATAAATTTTGTCATAATTTTGGTCTTAATTACCGCCTTAATTTCAAAATCGGATCTAAAAATAACAAAATAAGAGCAATTTTCTTACCAGACCGATACAGCTCAGCTCCCTTTTCACGTGTACCGTGTGAATTCACGATGTCTACACAATGGTGATGACCTCTGACTGGCACTTCCGTAATTGTGGGTAAATTGTGCTGCTTCCGTATAATGCGCTGTATGAGTGTAATTCAGCGCATTATACGGAAGCAGCACAATTTACCCACAATTACGGAAGTGCCAGTCAGAGGTCATCACCATTGTGTAGACATCGTGAATTCACACGGTACACGTGAAAAGGGAGCTGAGCTGTATCGGTCTGGTAAGAAAATTGCTCTTATTTTGTTATTTTTAGATCCGATTTTGAAATTAAGGCGGTAATTAAGACCAAAATTATGACAAAATTTATCAAAGCCACTGTCCAATATTGGTCGAGTGCGCGAAAGTGTGATTTTGGACCACTTTTGGGTTTTGTTTACATGCCTCTCCGTGCAGGGGTATGGGAGCCAGTTAAGGCTCCCTTGAATAATATCATAAAAAACATTTCAAGGGAGCCCTTAAGGCTACCCCACTCAGTGTTATTTAGGGTACGCATTAACTCCGGGAAGCTCCAACACCGGCGCGCAGCGTCGGAGCTTCTAAAAAATCCGTTTCGGTAACATTATTGTTAAATCTGCAAAGGGAGTACTTACAATTTTTACATCATAGGGTGCACAAATTCTCAGGGCATAACAATGATCACTTGAATTCATAATTTGAAGAAGTCTTCGATGGGAAAAAAAAGGGTTATTCAGAGCCCTCCACAAACGATTCTTCGATGTAGCAGCGTCGATTCAAAATGGCGAAGAGACGGTACGCATGCGCGGCAGAGCCGCAGAAAGTATGAATATTCATGCCATCGAGCGCCGATCGCTCGAAATCGCTGAATATGCACGACTCGAACAAACAGAGCGGCCCTCGGCCCTTCTCAACCTCGTGCATATTCAGCGATTTCGAGCGATCGGCGCTCGATGACTAAATTGCTAAATTTAGCAAAACAACATAACTCTGCATGTACGTCTTTTTCGTCGATTCTGACAAAAATTGGATGAATATTGCAGAGTTTTTGAAGGGCTGTATCTTTTGATAGAAACATTTGTGAGTCTTGAAATTTGAAATGTATCATTCTTATTACATTTGTTTTTTAACCATTCAACCATAATGGTGAAAAACGGTCCCAAATTTAAAAAAATTGAAAAATCGTTCAGACACCCTACACATACAATAGAAAAATCAACAAACATTTCAGTGCAATGATTTAACAAGTTTGTACCTTAAATAGGTCTATGACGAAAATGAGAATTTAATATCAAACTAATGCTATGGTCACAAAGGTTTGTACGAACGATAATTTCGTATGAATCTCCCTGTTTTTCCATTGTCTTCCTGAATTTCCATTGTCTGAAACTCATTCGTACGGCGTTCGTAGCAGTTCGTAATGGCATTTGTGACCAAGGCTTTAAGTAAAATAACTTAATTTTCTAAGGATGCTTACAAAATCAAGGTTTGATTGGAGTATAATGATTTTGAAATCAGATCAAACAGAAAATTGCAAGCTTTCTCCTCGCATTAATATGTAATCTGTAATGACGTTGAACAAATGGCAGCCAGCGATAGCCAATCAGAAGGGCCCTTCTTGTTGCAGCGTTTTCCCAAATATGGCTGAGACCGGCCGAACGTAAAGCGCATGCACGTAAATGTAAGCTACTTTTCTATGGGTTGGGTTGATGGCTAAGAAGGCAAAATCTTTTTGTCTTTTTCCCTATTAAATACTTATTAAAATTTAAAATATAAATATATTTATAAGGTTTTGATCATGTATTATTAGCGAGATCAAAAATATTCCCCTGTATGTCATGGCCATGGACATTAAATGCAAGCAGAACAACATTTAAGTAAAAATATTTTAAAAATACAGTTAAGTCTGTTTTAGACGGAAATACTCGAAGTCTAACCATCTGCTATAAGGAATTCTTTAACGAAAAAAATATGTCATAATGTCATTCAATCTACCTGATACAGAGACAGTAGCCCCTTGCTGCACAAAAAATCAAAGCAATCTTTCTCTTTTCTTCGCTTGTTAGTGACCCGGTGCTGGAAGCACCAAGTGCACCACCAGAACAACCAACTCTGATGGAGGACAGAAAAGAGGAGCCAGATGGTGATAAGGAGCCGGCAGCAGCCCTAGCCGAGAGTGAAGCGATGGAGATGGAGACTGAGGTGAAGCCAGAGGGTGAGGTGAAGCTACATGTAGAGGGTGAGGTGAAGCTAGAGGCTGAGAAGAAACCTGAGGAAGTAGCTCCTAAGGAAGATGAGAACGAAGACAAGGGGATTGTACCATCTGACCAACCAAAGGAACCAAGTGAAGAAGCAGTACCAGCAGTAGCAGCGCCACCAGCACCACCAGCATTGACAGTAACACCAGCACCGCCAGTACCACCGCCAGTAGCTGAAGAAGATGCAAGTGATAAGGATGAAGCCCCAGAAGAACTGATGGAGGTGACAGAGAGCGAGGCTATTCCGGTTCAGGTTGGTTGTTATTACCGATATCAATCATAGATCATCCTTTTTGTAATGAAGTATATTTATATTTTTTAACACAGCAAGTTTTAAATGGGCTTTACATTTTTTTATCTTTAAAATTCATTGCGAGTTTATTATTTTGGGTAGAAATGTGGGTGCTGAAGCTAAATCAATCAGTCATAATAAATCACAAAGGTACTGACACTAGATCAAATTTAAATTAAGTTGTGATTGATCTCAACCATTTATAGGGCCATGCACTTAATAAAGAGACTGACGGTCAGAAATGACAACTATCAATTCATCCTACCGCCAATACGATGTTGGACAGTATAGAGTGACCTTCCTACTGATTCTGGGGGAGATGATGAGACAAGGTTTACTCTGGCTTCCACTGAGAGTTTACAGCAGTGTCAACAAATTCCTGATTTTCCGAAAATGTTGTTCAGGTTTCATGAACTCCAATGATAATTTCTTAAGATTTGCATTTAGGCACCATCATAACTGTTGCTCACTTGCTTATATTTGATTGGCTCTAAAACTATTATTTCTCGGCACATTGTATTTGTATGGGACCCGGAAGTGCCTTTGCCATATAAACCCATGGCCAGTGCTGCCCTCTACGGCCAAAGTGCAGCCAAATAACGTAGTGGTGATAGCAAGAATTGTAACTGGGAATTTTAGAGAAACCCTGAATGACCATGATGCATAGTTGCACCTATTTATCAACAAATTATTTGACATTTCAATGCAACTCTTTGAAAAATTGTGCACTTTAGAGTCAGTTAATATATAAATATTGACTGCTTGGACGGGCATGGTCAAAATATTGTCATGGTAATCTCGAAACTGTAATTGCACCCCAAGACGAAGTGAAGGGGCATAAATAGTGCAGTCTCTCGAGATCACAGAGGAGCTATAGTTTTAGCTGTATCCCCATACAAGCAGTCAATGTTTGTTTTATATACATGTACCACATCCTTCCTTGTCAATTCTCAAAAAGAAATATTTCAACAAAACATATCTGTCAAAATGTATTTACTTTTAAGGAATTTACCCGTCTAAGAGTAATGCGCATGTCTCACTGCATGTATTCATCGTAACTTCATGCACAACCATTGCGTTCTTGCATTGTACGTTCAGGTAGAACTATGCCTAGTCAATATTTTCACTGTTCTTCCTGGCAGTCAATAGTAGCAAATTTCATGCCTGCAGTTTCGACCAGTCAAATGCGGTATATAATTGTCTGTATGCCTAGCACCAATGTCTCTATCAATTCAGTCACAAAGACTCTTAAAGTGACTTGGTAACATGTTGAAGGCTGATGAAAAATTTCGTCATTTTTGTATGAAATGTTACTTATTCCTTCTACCGTACTAACCCTCTAACATGCACAAAATCCTGAAAAAATTCTTAAACCACAAAGATATTTATTGTTTTCTTTGAAGGCGTCACTGTGAGACACCCTCTAACAGTAAATTCTCCCAACCAATTTTCGAATTTTTCCAACCGTTTTTCCAAGAAAAATAAGACATAAAACAGGCTTTAAAAATCTTTCAACACTGATATGTCTGGAATGGTAGATAGTACCAATTCATTGCTTTGTGACGATTTACATTCACCCTCAAATTTAACTAAATTATATTAAAATAGTTGGGAGAATTCAAGAATCGATCATATCAGTTTTTCCCAATTTGTATCATTAATAATGGTCTGTTTCCTCTCAAACTTTCAGATTATCTCTAATTGTACATCTAGCACTCATTGAATTCACTACCTTAACACCATTTTCTCTCATCTTAACAATGTTACCAAGTCCTTTTAAAATTGCACATCTCTTCTTTGCTCTCGTCCATGTGCAGGAGACAGTGGAAACAAGCATCCTGGAAACCATGACGACCACCACCACCGAGGAGGAGGAGCCAACACTGGAGCAGGAGTCTATGCAGGAGGAGGCAGCATCCATGGTGGAAGATGTGATGATGGAAGTGGAGAGCAAGGAGAACATCTCTGATGATGTGACGGTCTCATCCCAAGACAGCGGGGATAAGACGGACACTGAGAAGCTGGAGCCCTCTGGAGATTGCTATTGGTAAGTTAGACCCCCTTAACAGTGAGAAAAGGGCCAGGGCCAGGCCGGGCCGTAGCCGAGCCAGGCCTACTCGGCCCCGCAATTTTGTGCGTTTACAGTGGCAGGCTCGGCCGCCACTGTAAAATGCCTCCTTTAATGATCCTGCTATTTTGAAACTCCTTCAGGGGAAAACAAATCAAGGAAATCAGGAAATGTCCTTTTCATGAAATGCTGGTAATTCTGTTGAGCTGTATTTCTTTATGTCAACTTCAAAATATTTTATTTTTTTCTCGAAACTGTTCTTTGCCTGCAGTGGAGAAGGAAGAAACTATGAAGATGTGGAACTTCAGTGCAACCAGTGCTTCAAATGGTTCCACAAGGCATGCATTACGACTGTTAATGTTGTGTAAGTGTGTCTTAAGTTTCAAGTTCATGTTCAGTTTACTATGCCACATAAATTATGCCTTCCTTGCGACCATCTTATATCACTGTATATTATTTTACCTACCAAAGCAGATCACTTTGTTGGTTGGTCATACTCTCACATATATATATACAGGGGTTTCCTGAATATTTTACTTTAATTTCGGATCACTCCCACAGATTTGTCTTCCTTCCTTTGCACCCAAGTGATGACTCCTATCAATGCCTTTCTCGTTCATTTTTCACTACATTTCGTTTATTTATTTTCCACATACCAGCAAAGAAAAATGTGCAAAATACAAAGTTATGTACCGAATACCTTTCATAAAATAAAAAGGAATACATCAAGAAACAGACATACAAGAAAATACAAATTATTGAAACAAATGGGAAAATAATGAGTAAAGGTGGTAAACTAGTACATGTATGTGGATGGGGAAAAACAAAGCAACATTTGCTTGAGGGTTAATCCCCAGTACAATGATAGTACATTGTACCGGTAAGCAAGGGGTTATTTTGATCTTTGGCTTCTCTCTCTCTCTCTCTCTCTCTCTCTCTCTTTCTATGGCTTTGTTTTACCAGTTTTAACCACAAATTATTCTCAGTACTCATTTATGTTAGATAGTAATTAAGTTTATTATTCCTTCTGTCTCTTTATATGTTCCACAGAAATACTCTTCCATACATGACCACCTACACATTCTGCTGTAAGAACTGTAATGTCAGCAAACTGGAGACTTTCAGCAGAAAAGTTGCAAGTAAGTAAACAAACAAACAAGAAAACAACAACAATGACAACACATTGATGCTGTTTATAGGGCGCCAAGTGAAACTTCTATAATTCTTTATCAAACTGGAGAATTTCAGCAGAAAAGTTGCAAGTAAGTAAGTGGGAAAAAAAAATATATATATAAAACATGGATGCTGATTATGGGGTGCCAAGTGGAACTTGTCATTCCTTTACATCAAATTCTATCATTTTGTTACGAAATAAGTCTGACAAGTTGATTTTTGGGACATAATCAGTCCTAAGACTGATTTCAAGAACAACGTCAGAGGCTAAGATTGATCTCATTAGAGAATCCCTAATTCTGTTACAGATCATGAGTGATATACTTGGTGCCCTGTAGACAAGTAATATATTTGTGAGCCACCTACATTGTGTTGTAAAACTTTATTTGAAATTTCTCATTTAGTTGATTACATACCGGTATGCAGAGCTGCCAACCATTCCGTTTTTTCCTCCAAATTACGGTATTACGTTTTTTCTTCATAAATTCTTTTCTTTCTTTTTTTTTTTTTTTTTAACAATTTTTTTTATATACCGCACATCAAACAACTGCCCTAAAATGTTGATTTGATCCAGGCCTGATAAAAACCTGATTTAAATCGGTTTCCCGATTTGTTTTATTTTTCCCGTTTTTTTTTTTTTCCATATTTTATCCTGATTTTCCAGATTTCCCTCTTATTTTCTCTATTCTTCCCTATTTCGTCCTATTTTTGTCCCAATTTTCTAACTCGAAAGGGGGGAATCTTGTTAGATGCCATTTTTTCCCCGCAAATCCACTTTTTTTTTTTTTTACTCAAGGTTTAAGGCGCATAACTGGAAATGCGAAGATCGAGGGTTCGAATCCCGACACGGCACTAATATACTTTGGCAAGATATTAACCTACACTTGCTACTTTTCACCCAGGTGTTAAAAATGGGTACCCGGTAGGATGCAACCGTCATTGTTGGTCAAACAGTTTTTGAAAATGAAGTAACACCTAGCTGGAATGCTCCCCAGGGAGTGGAGATTGTGCACACAGTGTGTGCGGGCAAGCACTGAATCCAATGACCGGGTAATAGTATATATGTGAAGCGCTTAGAGACGTCCTAGATGTATTAAGCGCTATATAACAGCTGAATATTATTATTATTATTATGTTTATATTGACAGACTTCAAGGAGCTTTGCCAGTGTGCCCTAGCCAATCTCCAGGCCCAGCACAAGACACAGGATCCACCCAAGACCATGTTCTCTAAAGAGACCGACCTCATTCCATTCATCGATACCCACTGGGAACAACTCACACCCATGCCTCGACGCACCACCATCACGTGGCATGGCACCATCGTCAAAGCTATGGTAACTATTTTACCGAAGCCAAATACTCTATAATATAAATATTGAATTGAATACCGGCCCAGGTATTTGTCATGTTTACGTAACGATCTAATGCTGTGGCTTTAGGCTTCTTTCATTTGAAATTTGCTTACCAGTACTTATTTTCTTTTTTTCCTTCATTATAATATGCCAGATGAAAGATGATGATGTGTTTGTGTGCAAGGAGAAGCCAGATGACCCTGAAGCATCCGATGCAGAGTTCCCCATCTTCGGCCTACTTGATCAGGTCAGAGAAACTATGTTATCCTTTATGTTGATAGAAATTTTCGTTAATTGTCATAACCAACTGCAATTGTGCAGAGTTAGCATATAATGTTGGTGCATGCGCCGAGGTGTCTTAAAGCCCCTCTGCACTAGTTTGGCCAGGAGGGATTAGAAGGATTAGTGTGGTCACTGACAGGTGGTTATCTCATCAACTCAGCTCTCAATCAACATAAGAAAAAGAGGATCATGGGGGACCAACGGGCACCGCTTAGGCGTTGTTTTCTATATAGAGGGATCAAGTAGGTACAAGTAGTACAGTGGGGCTTTAAAGATTTTTGACATTCCGTATTCGAGTCTATTGCAGTGTTTTCATACAATCTGGTTGTAGTTGGATTTTACGATGTGCAGTAATATTTAGAACTTCAGGTTTTACAGGTTTTATTATCTGTTGCATTTTGTATTTTCACAATGGTATCATGAATATACAAATACGCTTTAAATATTCATGTTTTTGTGATGATTTGGAGGTCTTCATGGAGCTAATAAACATATACTGAATTGAGGTAATCAGTTGTCTCTTTTGTGCTGAGTTTTGTTCATTTATAATGATTTTTTTTTGTAGTTAGGGGAGTGAGATTCTCCAACCTAACAATCCTTATTATTTGTTATTCTCTTTGTAGGATCTTTCCAAGATAACGCCAAACTCTGAATCCAAGTTAGGAAGCAGCCTTAAACTGGACAGCTCTCAGAAACTCAGCTCATCTCTCTCAAGCTCTCTCAACGGTGAGAAAAAAAGAAATAAAGTGGAACACATGACCAAATATAAAAGAGTTATCTCAAGTTCCAGGGTTTATAATCACTACAGAGATAGATTTACATGTAGTCTAGTACTTATCATGTTAAAATGGTTCTAGGACACTTACCCCCCGGACAAATCACCCCCGGCCAATTAACAGAGGGACAATTAGCCCTCTGAAAATTACCCCCGAGGACAACCACCCCAAGCACAATTACCCTCTAGAAAATGCAGGTAGACTTTTATTTTATTCCATTGAAATGAACAAATAGAAGATGATTTCCAGAGTAATGGCTCAGGTTCTTTCACAAAGAATGTGCATAACTGAAGATTAAAGAATTTCTTTTAATAGATTTTTTGCCTTGTCAGAATCCACTACAGCCATTTCTGAAAACTATGTTACCTTTTATGTTAGTTAATAGCACTTGTACGTAACACATTGAGATTGCACTTATGATTTTGTTTAATTTTTAGATATCGAAAACTATATGGGTTAGTCAATTTTATGGAGTTATACATTGATGACATGATTAATATAGAATTGTAGTGATGATTAACATACCTCTCACATGATCACATGAAACACATTTACAGTGGCACATTATAATGAACGCTGTTTTAACAAACATATTAAAACAAGGTAATTTGATGTATCACTTTGTTGTATTGTATTATGTCTTAGCCCTGCTAAAAAGGTAATTTCCCTGGTCCAGAGTAGTTTGTTTTAATGGAGTTCCGCTGTATAACATAGTCTTAAAGAGCAGGTTGAGTTCTGGGGAGAGGTGAAAAAAATAATTTGTGAGCATTTGCATTGTTATTATGCAAGTGTGGAAGAACATCAGAGAAAAAATGTTCCCTGAAAAGTATGGCTCTTCAAATGCCTTCATATACTAAAATATGACAAGTATCAGTTTAAAAATGAGAACCTCATTTTCATGCCAAATTTTTGTGTAATCCCATATACATCTTTCTGTTTACAGTGCTTGTTACTTTTACCAAGATTGGGTCAGAACCTTGTAGTACACACCAATTCTTATATGCTACATGATCAACTTTTTCTGATCGATTCCACACCGTTTCTTTCGCAATGCAATCGCATGTACGTGTTTCACAAAGATCCTAAGTCGAACTTATCTCTAAGTTGGACTTAACAATTATGGAAAGCCGTTAGCATCTATGAAAATATTTGGTAAGAGTTATTTTAAAAGGCGCAAAATGTTGATTCAAATCATTCATATTTTCTATTATCAAGGAGATTTCATGTTCTTGATGTGGAATTTATAAAAATTCTAAAATACTTGAATTTTCACTTTTGAATATATTTTATTTCAAGGCTACAAATGGATCTCCATAATTTTTAAGTCCAACTTAGGGTTAAGTTCGACTTAGGATCTTTGTGAAACACCCCCCAGAACTCAACTTTATCTTTAAGAACACCACCTCTTGTCTTGCATTGCTTCTAGGTAACTCCAATCTGGTATCATCACAGAGGATAAGCAGGAGCGCTAAGAGGAAAGGATTTGATAGCAACCAGGGAGTGACGTCAAGTAAAAGAACCAGAAGGTACGGCTCATTATGTGCCTTTCAGATATGTTTGTGTGTAATTATGTGTTTATATGTGAACGATGCTTAAAAACGCGTAGTTGTGGGCTCTCATGGGGAATTTGACACCATTCAGTTGTTAATTCAATAAAGTGTGTGTTGTTAATCACCAGGATTAGCCTTCAGTGTTATGACCAACAGGCCTTATGTAATACTCTGCATTTTTCAATAATAACTCCATATGTAAAGGTCATTTTCTTAAATTTCCCTCACCCAAAGAGTCTCTCTGAGAGACTAGGGAATATTTCTTGATGGGACCGTGGGTTTACTGTGTAGACTTGTACACTCATTAATAGTATTTTCCAGCAAGTCTGGTGTCAGTTAATTATGACCTACTGTACATGGAAACTGTCTACCATCTCCCTACATCTACCATAGATCGGGTTTCCGGGTTTCCTTGCATAATTTGAATATTAGGACACTGCTAACGTTTAAATTTCACAGATAGGACATACATGACATATTCATAGTTCCTGCAAAGTCTACAGAATTTGATGTTGGCTGCAAATGGGACATAATACCTTTAAGGCCCCTCTAAAGTGTTGGGAGTCCCAAATTCGCCAAAATGTTGATGGCAAAATTTCACTTAAATTGTTTCATAATGTAAAAGAGGATGTCATCTAAAGTGTTGGGAGCCCCAAAAATTTGATGGCAAAATTTCATTTAAATTGTATCATAATGTGAAAGAGGATGTCATTTAAAACATATTTCTGCAAGGATTTTAAAAACAAATGTGTTTGATGTCGAATATTGATGAAAGAATACAAAATTTAGATTTTCTGCGTACAACAGAAAACCCAAATTATGTATTCTTTTAGAAGCCCCCCCCCCCTCGACATTTTTCGCGATAATTTTTTAACGCAAACAAATCTTGCACTGAAATTTTTTCTTTCGAGTCTTGCGCATCTTTTGAAAGAAATTTTTCGAAAATCGGACCAACCATTACAAAGTCACGTGTCCTTTTGTCTTTGCATGTCAGCCCGAAAATCGCTAATTTTTGTGATTTGTGTACAAAACATATAGAAATCTCATTTTTCCAATAAAGAGATAAAACATTGGTTATTTGGTCTTGTTTATAGTTAAGGTGTTTATTTTGGGGTCAAAATAGTTGAATTATAGTTGGAAATGAAATAAAACAACAAAAACAATAAAATACATAAGTTAAAAAAACAAGGGAATACATACGAAATTATCAAAACAATAGATAACATAAAGAATAACCTGGTTTTAAATTTTTTGTGTTGTATTATTATTCCAAATGGTCTAACAAATATATATAGTGAGAAAGAATGCTTAAATATGAATAATGTCTGATTTATGGGCAAAAATGTGAATTTGATGACCTTACATGTATTTGCATAAATTACCATAAATATGCAAATGAGTGAATTTTTCAAAAAATTGAAATTACCATAGTATTCTATACACTTCACTTGACATGTATGATCGGTCGTTTCACGGCCAAGATCATAGGGGGGGGGGGCCTTAGAAGCCCCCCCCCCCCCCCCCCCCCCCCCTCCCGGGCTATGCAGTTTCAAAATAGCCCGGGCTAAATAGGGTTAAATGACATCCTCTTTTACATTATGAAACAATTTAAGTGAAATTTTGCCATCAACATTTTGGCGAATTTGGGACTCCCAACACTTTAGAGGGGCCTTAAAGGTACTATGTCCCATTTGCAGCCAACATCAAGTTCTGTAGACATTTGCAGGAGCTATGAATATGTCATGTATGTCCTATCTGCGAAATTTAAACGTTAGCAGTGTCCTAATATTCAAATTATGCAAGGAAAACCGTTTATTTTCTAGACTTCACTGTCAGACACTAATTTATGTTGGTACTTCAAAAGCTAAAACAATTTCATCTCAAAATTACCTACACTCCCAATTTAATGATTTGAAACCAAATTGTAATAGTAATAATACAACAGCTAAAGTGAATTGAGTAAACAAAATGCAAAATGATTGATCAAAAGTATTCAGTTGCTTTTAATGTCTGAATTTCATATCCACTCCATTTTCAGTGAATTACCTGCATCTCAAAAGCTGCCTGCCCACGGCTACCCATTAGAGCACCCGTTCAACAAGGATGGTTACCGGTATGTCCTGACAGAGTCTGACCCCCATGCCCCTAGCAGTGCCTTTGAGGAGGACCAATGGATAGGCAAGCCCATCCCAGCCCATCTTTACAGGATGGCTCTCAGCAAGGATGTGCTCTTAGCTCTTCATGATAGGGGTAAGACCATAGAGAGTACAACTTAAGAATACTTTAAAACCATGCCCCTAGCAGTGCCTTTGAGGAGGACCAATGGATAGGCAAGCCCATCCCAGCCCATCTTTACAGGATGGCTCTCAGCAAGGATGTGCTCTTAGCTCTTCATGATAGGGGTAAGACCATAGAGAGTACAACTTAAGAATACTTTAAAACCATGCCCCTAGCAGTGCCTTTGAGGAGGACCAATGGATAGGCAAGCCCATCCCAGCCCTTCTTTACAGGATAGCTCTCAGCAAGGATGTGCTCTTAGCTCTTCATGAAAGGGGTAAGACCATAAAGAGTACAACTTAAGAATACTTTAAAACCACGGCATCATCTCGCAAAGAATTGCAATTGATAAAATTTGTTGGAACCAACTGTGTACTTGAGATGAGAAATTGTAAATTAATGATTGATTATAGAACTTACCATTAATCGTGTGCGTTAAATGTTCGCAAATTTTGCCAGTGACTCAGATTCACAAAAGATCACTACCACAAAACACATCCCTTTCGGTGCTGATAATTTGCAGACATTTTGTTTCTGTTCTTAAGCCCCACAGCTGAAGATTTCTGAGGATCGTCTCTTGGTGACCGGGGACAGAGGTTACTGTATGACGAGGGCAACCCATGGTATCAGCAGGGGGTCATGGTACTTTGAGGTCACGATAGATCAGATGCCAGAGGGCAGTGCTACAAGGTTAGGATGGTCTCAACCACTAGGTAAGCACTTGTGATGATCATCAAGTTAATAACATACTGTATGACATACTTCATATCCTAACCATGTGATTCTACCTCTGTTTGATAAAATTGTGGTTTTCAACAATTAAGCATTTTGCGTTCCGGACGCGTCTTTTCAGGCCACTACATTTCACCAAGCTACCTTAGTGAACTACTCCAAGGCACTTCAGGGGGGTGTTTCACAAAGACTAAGATCAACTTAAGTTGGACTTGAACTATGGCAGGCCATTTATGCCCTTAAAAAGTCTTGAACCAGAGGTAAAATTAGAGGAAAAAAACCTTAGAAATTATGATCTTTAGATAATGTTTTTTCCTTCAATAATAAAGTATCAAAAAATGTTAATTCCGTAGATTTGTGACGTCCTTGAGAGACCAATGCTGAGAGCAACCAGTGGCATGAATGGCCTGCCATAGTTCAAGTCCAACTTCAGTCAATCTTAGTCTTTGGGAAACACCCCCCAGATACGAAACCTCAGCATCTGAAACGCTTCTGTATTCGTTCATTAGGTAACTTGCAAGCTCCTCTTGGCTACGACCGTACATGGTGAGAGCAAACAGTGGCATGAACGGCCTGCCATAGTTAAGTCCAACTTCAGTTGATCTTAGTCTTTGTGAAACACTCCCTTGTTTGTGCCCCTACAATTCACTAAGCTTATACTGAAACTACTTCAAAGCACTTGAGATACTATACCTCAGCATTTGAAACACTTCTGTATTCATTCATTAGGTAACTTGCAAGCTCCTCTCGGCTACGACAAGTTCTCCTATTCCTGGAGGAGCCGTAAGGGGACCAAGTTCCACGAGAGCCGGGGGAAGCGCTACAGTGAAGGCTACGGAGAGGGCGACACGTTAGGATTCTTCATTCAGCTTCCAGAGAAGACAGAGAAGGATCCAATTATCCCTCCGACCTACAAGGACAGAGTAAGTTAGGGATAGAGAAATAACCATCTGGGCCCTGTTGCATAAAACTTACCATTGATGGTAAGTTTTCCATCAGTGGCAACTACCATGGTAACAGGGCTCAACAGCCAATCAAAATCAAGGTTTCCAAGGTTTCCATTGCTATTGATGGCAAAGTTACTATCAATGGTAAGTCTTGTGCAACGGGGCCCAGATGGTATGGTGAATTCTGTTGTCACCCTTCCCTATACACAGACGGTAACCCTTGTCACATGCAAAATGAAGGGATGTACTGGCAAATAGTTTGTCCCTGGTTTTTCTTTATCTTTAATGGTTTGATTTAGAAAACAATAGATCTAATTTCATATACATATTCTATTAAAATAACATTCATTATCAATGTAAAGCATCAAAATGTGAGGACTTACTTTCAGCTAATCTGTCTGGTTTCGTGAAGCTACTGAGCGCGATGAGATGGCAATCACATAAAAACTGCATTGTGTAACCTACACTACATTTTACGATGTACTTCAGTCTCTGTATAAAGACGATCAGTGGAGCAAGACGTAGTCTCAGCGGAACAACTGTTTGTAACTTCAGAAACTGAAGCTTTTGGTCTAATTTGGGATAACCCATGAGACCAACTATGTTGGTCTTGCAAACCCTCAAATCTTTGTTTTATAAATGACATTTTAGACTTGTAATGCCCATATCAGCTCTTTTCGCTGACAATAAAGGATTTTATAGTGTAACTGCTTCTAAAATCTGGAATAATATACTATACTCAATTTGAAAAAAAGAAAATCTGTCAACATTCAAGAAACAGCTGAAGATCCATCTTTTCCACAGAGCTGAGGTTTTTTTTCCTATGTTTAATTTTTTTTTTTGGAATAATGGAATAATATACCATACTCAATTTGAACAATAGAAAATCTGTCAACATTCAAGAAACAGCTGAAGATCCATCTTTTCCACAGAGCTGAGGTTTTTTTTCCTATGTTTAAATTTTTTTTTTGGTATGCACCGTCTATGGTACTTCTTAGTGTATAGCTATAGTTCAAATGACCATTATTATCATGTTATTATTAACAGTTGTCAGAAGGCCACCTGTGCATCTTGTAGGCCTTTTGACTACCACTACAGAAGGTCAGTTGTGTCCATTGTGATTTGTTAAGTTTGCAGCATGAAACTGGTGAGTCTGGTTTTACAGAAATAGGTAATTCTCTTTTTCCTTTGCTATTCTTTTGTTTCAGGCCCTGATTAAATTCAAGAGTCATCTTTACTTTGAAGAGAAAGACCAGACATCAGAAGCAGAAAAGGCTCTTGTTCCTACGACAGGCACAAAGGTATAAAACAAGGAAATATTGAATACCATAAAGATGATCGTTGTAAATTTGTATACAGCTACTCTGACCAAGGAATACAAAGCATGATTATGTACTAAAGAGTTATGATTTGTAAATTTGCTGTTGACTCGAAGACTTTCAATCATTTCTTGATCAGTCACAGCTTGTTTTGAAGTAAGACAGGGCACATTTCTATGTGATGGCAACATTCTTTTTTCACTGGACGTTTAGTTTTAGAGATATTTGATACATTTTTTCCTGTCCGTGTTGAATGCACTTTGTACATGTATGTTCACATCAAGAAAGATGTTTACTCTGTATTGAAGTATATAAGTTAACACGCTTGTAGCTCCAAAAAAACAACTTTACTTGCTGAGCTGATATGCAGGGCTCAACACTAACAGGTGCCCGGGATACATGGGCCCCCAAAATCTAGGTCTGGACCCTCAAAATGTTGTAGTTTTTAAATAGGGCTCGTACATACTAACTGTAAAAAGTTCAGTTGAGACCCCCTTCCACAAAAGGTAGTGTGGAGCCCTGTAATATGTATGATGTATTTGAGAGCATTAAAGAGAGTTTATGACACCAGAGTCAATGAAACCACCTTTCATTGAAATGCCCTTTCTTGTAGTGTTTGTATTGATTGTAAAACTTGAGTGAGAATGTACAAATTATTCTTCATTTAGTTATATTGGCTAGAAATATTGCATGTTTTTGGCAATAATGATAAGCATGTTCAACTGTATTGCTGTTATACCACCAAGTTTTGTGGTTGTTGCTATTTTCTCTATATTTTTTTGGTATTTACTAGACTATTTCCTCCTCAATTTTCTGATAGATGAAAGAGAAAATAGATGAAAAAAAAAAAAATTTTAGGGTAAGGATTTGAAACAAAAGATTAAAAAGATATCTTTCAAAGTTAAAGGTAGTAGAAAAACAAATTTTCTTTGCTGTTTTTTCACTATTTTTGGACTATTTTTCGGCAACATTTTATTTTGACCGGGGATGCTCCCATCACCAATGTGCGACTGTTATCCATTGTCCCACGTATTGTTTTTGTTGTTGGAGTTATGTATATTTGCTTGGAAATAAAGCAATATTTGTGTATTTTTTTTTTTTCTAGATTATCTTCTTCAAGAATGGCCAGAGCCAAGGAGTTGCCTATGAGGATGTGTATGAAGGGGCATACCACCCAGCAGTCTCTCTTTATAAACAGAGCATCGTAAGTTCAGCTGGTTTGCCATAGGGTATGGAATTAGCATGACGTCATACTGGCCAAGTTGTCACAGTTGCTGGTTCCAAACATAATGGTGTGGTGATCACACTTGCCCCAAACAATGATTTTGCCCTGCTCTAGCCCGTTCCTTGAATGTTTTTGCGATGAACCTCATGCACAGGTTTTTATACCTCCGCTACAAATTACCTGGAGGCATTATGTTTTTGGGTCGTCCGTCCGTCCGTACATTCCGTTCTCGTGATCGTGTTATCTCAAGAACCAATTGATGGATTCCCACCAAACTTGGGTCTCATGTATGTATCTTGCAGAGCCAATGAACTGATTAGATTTTAGGGTCATGAGATCTAAGGTCAAAGGTCACAGGACTCATTATGTATGCAAAAAATAGCTTGTGATCGCGTTATTTCAAGAACCCATTGATGGATTCCCACCTAACTTAGGTCATGTATGTATCTTGCAGAGCCAATGAACTGATTAGATTTTGGGGGTAATGAGGTCAAAGGTCACAGGGCTCATTATATATGCAAAAATAGCTCGCTTCTGTTTGTAAAATTGCTCCATGGCAGAGGCATCATTTTCGACTGCGTGCGGTCGAAGGTCCATCTAGTTTTTTTTAGAACCAGTAATGTGGACGACAAGCGAATATGGCGGAATAGCACTTTGGTACTCTATACCAACCAGAATAATATTCTGAAAATTATATCTTTTATGTTAGCAAAAGTATGTTAATTGTCATAACAAATCAAAATTAAACCAAAAAAAGTCAAAAAAGAGACATCTGCGGAAACACCAGTGATAAGTAGTAGTAGTAGTTGACTTTATTAGATAACTTGTTTAGCACAAGGCTGGCTTATCTACCACAATGTCCTTCATAATAATGTGAGATTTTCTCAATGAATTTTAACCAAGTATCTACCTATAGGTTTGTACACACAGAGCAGTACAGAATACAGTTCTCGTCACATAGCATATGTTAGTGAATTAGTCAAGTGAATTATCACATTCCTTATTTAACTGGCGCTAGATTTTAGTCGAAAGGAGAGAATGATCTGGGATTGATTGAAAATATGTCAAATTTAGTTTATACCAATATTTGTGTAATGTACTATTTTGTTATTCTGTTTGCTAAAAGTGTGAAATTCATTCACATTCATGATCTAAATAGGGTTCTTTTTTAAAGTTTATTTTCAAATGAAGAGATAAATTCAGCAGTTGAATTTTCTGCATGATAAAAACAATTTTGTTAATCATCTTTTTTCAGGTCACTGTTAACTTTGGGCCAGATTTCAAGTACCCGCCAACATCGCTCCAAGACTACAGACCAATCAGCGATCTGGCCTACCTGTCGGCCGTGGAACAGACTATATCTGACATTCTATTTATAGTGGAGCATGAAAAGGACTACGAGTTGGCTGCCCGAGGCGTACTCATTGACATTTAATTCATTGACTACCAAGTCTGTGTTACTCCAAACTTGAATGGTATCCAACAAGCTAATTCACCTTCAGAACGTTTATATCAAGAAGCTGCAAACTCTGCAGGTCCGTTTCCTTATGGTCTTGCAGTCCATGTTGAACAGGTGCTTGCCACTGAACCTGCACAGTGACCTTTACACTGGAGAAGAACACGGCACTAATGTCCTTTGGAAAGATATTAATCTACACTTGCCACTCTCCACCCAGGTGTTAAATGGGTACCAGTAGGAAGGAATTCCTTGGATGCTGTGAGCGCCGAAATCGGCAGCCTAGCATAGCAGGGTAATGTTGGAGCGCCTTGATCACCTTGCATGGTGGATATGTGCGCTATATAAGAATCCTATATTATTATTATTATTACGATGTCACTTTGGGTGGAGATCTACTCTGTAAAGATTCTCTTGGGAAAAGATTTTATTTGCATTTATTTTGTCTTGCTAAAGAAAAAATCCTTAATTGCTTGATGCAAGTTTTAGTATTGACAATTTTCTTCCAGCTGTTTGGTGATCCATAACAAGGTGATATTTCTTGTGAATATGAACATACTTACACATTCTTCCAATGCTTTATCTTTCTCGCTATTTTTTGCTCACGATGGGCGTTAGGGTATTTGTAGAAGTTTCACAGGTGAAATTTCTTGACTGTCTGGTGAAACTTGGCAAACATTGGATGTATAAAGCATTACTTGAGTAAATACACTATACTCATTTACTTCCATAAGGGTTAAGATTTTACTTCAGATACCTAGATTTGGCAAGTTTTCAGTTCAGCTTCTCAGTCAGGGTGATTTCAAGTAAATTTAGCAAAAACAGTATTCAAATTTTCTGTTGGCTGTGTCCTTTATACAGGATTATTCATAACTTAGGGAAAGTACTTCAGTCAAATCCCAACTGAACTTTAGAGATAATTATGTTATTAGTCAATCAAAAGAATGAAGACACACTTGAGCATTCTGTTGTCTATACTATCAGAGAAACACAGGAATGAAATGTGAAAGATAAAACCAAAAGCTAAAGCTAGCAATTAAAGGAATAAAGCAAGAAACAACTGTTTTTAATCAAATCGTGCTAGGTTTATTCACATAACAGCAATTCAGGTCTTAGTAACGACATAACAGTTCTACTGTTCAACAATCCTTAAAAGTGAAATGCATTGAGCTATTGAGAGTAATTGTATGTAAACTGGTAATTCTCTCATCCAAAATTTTAATTGTATAATCTGTTCTGATGACAGAAATTATTGTACTAGCCAGCTAGTGTCTCGTGTTAACAATTATTTTACATGCCAGGACCGGTTCCTGAGCTCTGTTTTATAAAACTTGTTATCAATAACAAGTCACAACAACTGCCATAAGCTACTGAAATTCTTGCATTTGATTGGCTGTAATAAAATGTGTGATAGAAAAGTGACCCTTGTTATTGATAAAGGTTTTATGAATCAGGACCCTGGGGCTCGTTTCATAAAACTTGTTATCAATAACAACTGCTCAATTTCTATGAACAATTTGCTCTCAGCCAATCAGATGCCATGATTTCAGTAGCTTATAACAGTAGCTTGTAACGTGTTATTGATATCAAGTTTCATGAAACAGGACCCAGATCTATTTAACCCTTGAAATAATCTTGTCCTTAATGACTTATCAGAAACTGTCTATATCCAAAAGTGAACAATATCAGACAGTACCTGTATTTCTGTATCATTGCAGCTATTGTCGGTCACATGTTCATAGCCTCAAACTTTATTGAAGTTGTAAAGATGAGAATGTGTACAAGGCCCTGTCAAAAATTAAAAATAAGTGTTGGATATGTTGGGCCTTTGCGAGGTTGCAGTATGAGGACAGATCTAATCAGCTACAAGTTGACTAGTCTGACTTCCAAACGAAGCTAGCAGCCGACTGGGTCTTTGTCTGATCTAAATTTAAAGCGACTATGTAGGATGTCAATCAAGAAGAATTCACATTTGCATATCACTTGTACATGTATTACTAGTGTATTTTTTTGTTGTGAAAGGGTCATCGTGTTCCTCAGTGTTCAGTTTAGTGTAGGGCAATTCCACGGTAACGGAAGGACACTCAGACAAGATTTTTGAACTTCAGGTTCATACTAAAAGAACTGTTTTATTAGTATAAGATGTGAAACAGTACAGATTTAATACCTATATAAGTGCCTTTAATTCTCCCAAAAAAAATTGTCATTATAGTTAAGTAGTTTAAGAATGTGCATATTAATTATCTCGGTAACGGAAGGACATAAAAATGGACATGGTTTTTCCAGTTAATTAGTGTTTATCCAAACTTTGTGAAGTTGATGAAGCTTTCCACTTGACTGAAACACATTTTGTTCCCCATAGTTTAATACATACTAATAAAACATTTCTTTTAATATGAACCTGAAGTTCAAAAATCTTGTCTGAGTGTCCTTCCGTTACCGTGGAATTGCCCTGTAGGCTCCCTGTTCAATTAATGCTGAATTCTGAAGCATAGCTTCAGAGGTAGATATGTTGTTTCAAATCATACTTCTAACTTCTAAGCATTGTATATGAAATATTGATATTTTGGGAAATATCCATTTATAAACATGAACACAGAAGAAAGCTTAAATTAGTCAGACTTGTGTCAAAGAATTACATCAGCAGTGGAGTTAGGAGCCATAATGGCATTCACTCTGTGTTTGTTTTCGCTCTTCTGGCTTCAAGATTCAAGACAGACGATGTTATATTGTATCAAACTGACCAAATCTACATCAATCATGTATGTGACTGCCTTTTTGTGGTCAAGCTTTTGAAAAAATGTGTAAATATTTTGATGATTTGTAATAAAGCCCAACATACAAATATGTTAAAAACCGAGTACTGCCCCTGATTTCTATCCCATGGGGGCTTAACTTCCGATCAGAAGACTTACAACACTCAAAAACATTTATTCTGATAGTATTTGGGACCACCTCATTCAGGAAAAAATTTACAATGTTTAATCTTCCCTGCACTTATCAGATGTAAGATAAATATTGTACTGTTAACAGCACTGCTAACAAGTATATCATGATTCTTGAAAACAAACTCAATTTTACTTTTGATTCCAGACTATTCACTGCTTCTCAGACACAAAATGTATATTTCATGTGCTCAAGAATTGCCCCTATAGAATATTTCTATTACATTTCATGTCTACCCAATAAATATATTATGCCATCAGTCGTCTGATGACAAAATGACACATCTGAAAGTGTTCAAAACATTTTCAAGTTTCATAATTTAAACATTTTTTAAAACTAAAGATGAATCAAACAATCTGAATTCTTAACTTTTATTGTATGAATTTTCATCATTCTTGTTTGATCAGTGCGACTTCATTACTCTTCAAAGTTTCACTTTTACTGCTTTGAATGGGGTGAGAGGAATGCACAACGATTCCTTCACATACCAGAGCATCTTTGATATTCCTAGTCTCATTCCTGGCAATCTTGATGGCCAACCTGAGCTCCTGAAGCTCCCCTTTGACGTCCTCCGTCACCAACCTCTTAACACGCTGCAGGGAAGAACTGACATAATCCAGCTTGGAGAGAGCCACCTCCAGGCGGCGGTCACACTCGTTCAACCGCAGGATGGAATCTCGGATCTGGTTGTCATGGCTTGCAGACATTCTGGAGAAGAACTCAAGGTTCTTTTCCATGACGGTCTGGACCCGTGTCTGTTCCTTGACTGCCTTTGAGCTCTCTGAAGACAGCGTGCAGGCTTCCTTGAACACCTTGTCCAAAGTGGCCTGATTCTGGCCCTGCTTCAGGAGCTCAAAGGCAGTGTCTTCAACATCCTCTTTGAGGTTCTTGAGCTGGTTGCGGAGCCTCTGGAGGACAACCGACAGTTCACGCACTGTCCTGGCCAGGGTTGGATCAGAGTATACCTGTTGGGATTTTCAAAGAAACACAAATGCAAATGGAACTCAAATGACGCTCTTTGCAGGGCTGATTTAGGAGATTTTCTTGTGCTCTTCATTTTCCTGATACCCAAGGAAGAGCCCTTTACAGAAGGCTAGGATTACTTTCCTATAATTGCAGAATCTCTGAGGAAAATTAGGTAGGTTAATGAAAAGTAACATGAGAGGCAGATGTAAATTAAAGGGTATAAGGATAAACGGCTGAATACCGAGGTAGAATACCAATACCAGAGTTATCCAATAGTCGATGGACTGGTCAAAGGGAGGTAGAAAAGCATAACAAAAATGTAACACAACATAGAATGGATGCTACAAAACGGGAGTTAGGGCTGATGTGACATTCATTCCAGCATTAAAAGATTTCTGTTCCTGAAATCTGTAACTTATTGTCTGCAGATTTAGTCTGACATCCTACCCCCTCCATGGAAAAAAGTGGTCTGATGGTGCCTCTGTTTGCACACTAGAAGTTGTCAGAAATCCCATCACTGAAAAGACATGGAATTGATATGTCTCTACCTGAATTGTAGCTGGGCTGACGGTCTGGTAACTGCCATCCTTTGATTCTCCGCTGACCGACTTCCCATCGCCACCTCTCCCGTTCCCCGCAGCGCCTTTACCAAACTGGTCATCATTGCCCCCGCTTCCCCCTTTCTGGATTCCTCCTCCCTTCTTCCCGCCCGATGCCGAAGATGAATGCCGCCTGCCCCCGGTCCCAAGGCTGTGACTCTGTCGAGTGCTGCTTATGCCGAGTATGGAGGGGATGTTCGGCCGGTTGAAAAGCAGGATCATCGGTCGACATCGACCAAGGCAGACCGGCTTCATGAGCGCGTTGATTAGGAACGTGGTTGAATTGGGTTGGTAGCGGACGGAGCGAAGAAATCGTGAGCTGAGAAACATCTTAGTGCTAGAAATCTGAAAGTGGAGATCAAAGGGATATGTTTTTTGTTAATGATTTTTTTTCTTCTTTTCCTATTTTTGATGTCGACTAGCTGTTCTGAACGGGAGAGGATTGTGTATTCGAAACGGAATTTCACTCTTCTTGTGGCAAGATTCATCGCTTGTAAAACCAGCTACCTTCATAATAATCAAAACATCACCGTCATCAAAAAACAATAACTCACAATCATCATCACCATCATCACGCCCATATTCACCATCATTCTTCCCCCCTGATAGTTATCATAATCATCACATAATGACATTGTCATCATCAACAAAATTAAAGGACTCCTGTTTGACCTGAATCGAGTAAGTTCAAATTTAAATCAAAGAACAAGGCCCAATAAATCATACCTTTATATCCTCTGCCAATCAAGAAGGTACAATGTACTATTCCCAGAATATAGCAATATCAATCTTTCGGAGAGCAGATATTCCACAAAATTGAAACTTTCAATTGTCGCAAAGTTGAAATCTTTGATTAATAATATGCGCGCCCAAACCCAAAGATGCGCAAAGCTTTGCGTTGGCTTTTGTTTGCCGCGCACTTACTGCTGCTGCATGCCCCGCCTTCTTTTCCATCTTTTCCTTTTTTTTCTTCTTCATTTTCTTCTTTATCTACTTCTTCTCTTTCTTCTTCTCCTTCTTCTTCTTCTTCTTCTTCTTCTTCTTCTCCTTCTTGTCCTCCTTCTCTTTCTCCTTCTTCTTCTTCTTTTTACTTTTGGCTCATTGATCCTCACATTTCCCCTACTTTGCCTTATTCCCCTTGTCTCTTGAATTCGTCATGATAAGATGGCCATCGCTGATGAATTCAATTCTCATTTCACAAATGTGGCTGCCAAATTAGTAGACAAACTCCCCCCTTCTAAAGACGTTTTCAGCGCAGACAATGATTGTATTCGTGACTTTTACGAAAGAAAAGGTGTACGTGAAAACAGCTTCGAGTTATTACCAATCAGTGAACAATTTGTTTTCAAAGAGTTACGTAAGTTGAATGTATCAAAAAGTACTGGGTTAGACTTGATTCCAGCTAAATTTCTAAAAGATGGTGCGAAGGTTTTATTTAAGCCTCTAATTAAGTTACTTAATGAACCTATCTATCTTGACGAGTACTTTTCCAGAAGATAATTATGAAAATAGCAAAAGTGACTCCACTTTATAAAAAGAAAGATAAAACTGATGTTAGCAACTATAGACCTATTAGTGTTTTAAGCGTAGCATCAAAGATTCTAGAAAAATCGGTCTGTGTTCAAATTGAAAGATACTTCAAAGAAAATGATATAATTTATGAATTTCAATCGGGTTTTCGACATGATTATTCGACTGAAACATGTCTAATTCATTTGACTGATTATTTGAGGAGAGAAACTTCCCAAGGGCGCTTTGTTGGTATGGTGCTCCTTGATCTGCAAAAAGCTTTTGATACAGTTAATCATTGCGTCTTATTGAAGAAGTTACAACTAATGGGTTTTGATAAGGCAAGTTTAGATTGGTTCAGATCCTACTTATCTAATCGGCTCCAAGTAGTGGCCATTCATGATATTCGTTCCAAACTAATGCCTATAACATGCGGTGTTCCTCAGGGAAGCATTTTAGGCCCAATTCTATTTTCAAGTTATATAAATGATATGTGTATTTGTATAAAAGACTTCAAACTATTATTGTACGCAGATGACAGCGTACTACTCTATTCAAATCCTGATCCTAAATATATTGAGGAAAAGCTCAGTGAACAGCTGTCTACGTGTGTCGATTGGATGACTGATAATAAGCTTTCTTTACACTTGGGGAAAAACAGAAAGCATTTTATTTTGTTCTAAAAGTAGTTCTAAAAAGTCATTTGAATTCAAAGTGACACACAATTATAATCAAGCAATCAAGAGAAAAAAGTCTGTGAAGTATTTAGGCATTGAGTTGGCTAGCGCAATTTCATTTTCATCTTTAGTAGAATCAGTTGTAAAAAAAGCTAATTCTCGTCTGAAATTTTTGTACAGATATCAAAGTTGTATGGATTTAAAAGCAAGACATACACTCTGTTTTGCTCTTATTCAATGTTTATTTGACTATGCTAACCCTGCATGGTATAGTAACATAAACAAGTCAGATCAAAAGAAGTTGAAGATTATACAGAACAAAATGGTGAGATTTATCAACTGTTCTGGTCCAAGAACTCATGTTGGCTACAGCGAACTTTCTAAAGCTGGTTTTCTTGAAGTCGACCAAAGATCAAAACAACTCGCATTGCATCACGTGCATAAAATATATCATACTAGGTCGAATCATTATATTCGATCCAACTTCGATCTTGTTACTGACGTACATGATTATAATACAAGAAATAGACGATTCAACTTTAACTTACTAGAAAGAATAGGTAATATTGGAAATTCGTTTTATTACAATGCCATAAAACATTGGAATTCCCTTCCCAATGGTGAAAAAGAAATAGGAAACTATGATCATTTTAAGAGGAAATTAAAGGAATACCTAATACTTGACAGTCAGAGAAGAGAAGTGAATGACATGTTATATGATTGAAATTTTTATTCTTCTGTCGGTTCATACTTTGTCATGTTGTATATACTTATGTTTTCGTACGTTATAGAAATTCTACAAATTCATCATTATTTTCCTCTTCTTCCTTCTCCTCTTTTTCTTCTTCTCCTTCTCTTTTTTCTTCTTGTACTTAATATCATTTCTATCATCAGTTTAATGTTGTTATTATTATTATTATCTTTAATAAGTGGTTCTATTAATTTTCTTATCTGTCTGTAAATATTACTATTTTAACTTATTAATTTTATACATGTCTGTAAGGGACCCCACTGGAAATAAGCTCTCGAGCTTTCGTGGGTTATCCTGTTCGAGCTGAATTATTTTTGATCTGTTATTATTGTATATTGTTGTATATTGGAAGCTTGTCGAATAAAAATCAATCAATCAATCTTCTTCCTTTTCTTTCTTTTTCCTTTTTTAAGTTTTAAAGATATTTTTCTTTCTTGTCTTCTTCATCAACTTCAGGTTGTATGCCCTTTTAAACTGATTTTGTTTTCTTCATTTTTCTTAGTCTGTTCCTTCCAGTGTATCATTTCCTTCTTCGAACCGTTCTGCTCTTTGTACTATGTACATGTATTTCAAGCTTGTTCATCTGCATTTTCTTCTTATCTTCCGCATCCTGCATCTACTTCGATCTTAGTCGTCATTTTCAGTTTTTTCTTCTTCTTCTTCTACACATTTTTGTTCTCATGTAATGAAGTTTTGTCAGACGATTGTAAGCTTTATGATGGTCAGTTCCAAACGCATTATGGAATGACATTTCAAAAACATTTTTCAATAAAGAATATAGAAATTTCCATGAAACTACAAAGTAATGACATGAGTTATGCACCAGTATAACGTTGGGTTTCCTATCAACTTATTGACGGAATGATAGAAGGTCATTTTTGGTCAATGATAATTTGTTGTTGTTGAATGGTTGATAATTGATATAAAACTTAACTAGTGCGAAAGAACCTCAAGTTTCTTTGTATGTTATAAGGCCTATCTCATTACTTGTTTAGTATACTTCAATTGAAAATCCTCTGAAAATGTCATGCCCTAGCTGGCACTCTAAATTGAACTTATGTAACCCCCGATTAATTTCTAGTTACAATTTGCTCAATCATGATTCATTTTAGGCTTTCTGTCTAATTTTTGTCCTGAAGAGTCCTTCCTTTTTGTGTGGCTTTCTATAATCTCTTTTGTCTGCGTTTATCAGAGTGCCGAATTTTGAAAAATGTTCTCTCAATTAGGTTCAATTAATTGATCTCCTCTTGAAAGTGTATATACACAAAGATAAATAAAAAAAAATTTAAGAGGAGGGTACTGTGTGTCTCCTTTACTCCCCCCCCCCCCCCCTGGGCCCTGTTGCGCCATATTGCACGATGGCCACAAGCAGGCGCGTACGCCGGGGGGGGGGTTTGGGGGGTTAAACCCCCCCTTTGGTATTTTTATGTGTATAAACCCCCCCCCCCCCCCTTTGGGATTTTTTTTTTTTTTTTTTTTTTTTTAATTATTATTTAAAAAAAAAAAAAAAAAAAAAATCCCATGGATGACCTAAACAAGTGACCTCACCCCCCCCCCCCAACGGAGCAACATGTCAAATTTTCAAATTTCGAGACAAAAAAAAAAAAAAAAAGTGTCCTCTTACCCCCCCCCCCCCCCCCCCCCCCCCCCCCCCCTCCCCCCCCCCCCCCCCCCCGCTTATTCAGCGGCTGGCTGAGTCGGCCCGATTTATAAATGTTAAAACCCCCCCCCCCCTTGAAAAAATCCTGCGTACGCGCCTGGCCACAAGTTCCAACCTTGACCATCTTGAATCTTCTATTGATGAATGAAGAAGAATGAAAAAGAAAGATCTAGTAAACGCCGAGGCCAAACAATTATAGCGCCATCTCCTCAATGTTTACATCGAGAGCTTAGAAAATGGCGTCGTCTGCAAGTGAATGCGGAACCTCAAAGGCGGATCAAAATACAAAATGTCGTATTGATTTAGACCCATTACAGCATAGGAAATACACATTTCCAACGGAACAAATTCCAAGGCTTGATGTGTCAGATCCAAAAGTCAGCGAATATGTTCGAGACGGAGTAAGTATGAGACTGAAAGAGATGTTTAGTAGTGAGAGTTTAATTCATGAGTGACGCGTTAAGCGTCGCAATTGCCGAAGCTCGGCACCCATGAATGGTCTACGTGCAAAATAGCAGGCCAGCAGATACCCGGAAGTGGTATGATGTTTTTTTTAATATTTTTACAAGTCGTTTGGAGTTGTAAGGATTAAATTGTTATTATTATTATTAATATTATTGCTATTGTTATTATTATTGTTGTTTTTGTTTATGTTATTACTATTACTATAATTGTAATCATTATTGAAGAAAAGGAAAGGAGAAAATAACCCAATATTCAATAAGCAATATTATATATTTCAACAAGTAAATCAGCTTTGACATCAAAATACACCTCGACATCAAACATGCTGGCAGAAATTTACTTGTACATATATCTTGACACAGAATATAAAGCTTGTCATATATGGTAGGAAAATCTATATGGTTAGTGTTGTATTTTCCACAACCACATCATGTATAAAAACTATAACACATTTATATGAAACCATATAGACTCTATACATTTAATATTACATGTATACACTGTATATATCATAAGAAAGTCTAGATTTCTGCTAGAAGCTCAAGAAAATACATAAAAAAATAGAAATAACGATGCTCTATAGAACAAGTTGTCTGTAAAACAATTTCTAGGTCTACGGATCGGTATCATTATTTCTTGTATTTTTGTATCTGTATTTATCTGATGGAGTGATGGTCATATTTGGTCCTTAAAAAGTTAAAATATACTGATCTGAATTTATACTACATACATGAACATGTACATGATGTATGAGAACTTACATCTGGCTGTAGGCCTATAGGAGGCAAAGTACACTGCAGTAATGCGTGGATACTAAACAAACATTAACATGATATCACATCCAAATAGCATTGCATTGAAGTTTGAACTGTTTAGATATGATGGTCTGTGTATTGAAGAAAGATCTTTGGTTTATGTATGTCAATACAGATAACAATTTAATCTACAGCCTATGCAAATGGATATTATTAGTGCCTTTCTATGCACATATATGTCTTTCTTTTTCTCTTCTTTTTCAGGAGTGATATCTATATAAGAGCAGTTTAAGAGCAACTCTTTTCATACTTTTAGGATAGTGTTTTCCACATGGGAATCAGAATTATGAGAAAGCTCACATTTTTCTCATTATTGTAGATAGAAGTCATCCTTTTCACTTGTCACTTTTTTCTTTAGCTTAATAAAATTAATATAATGTGATAGATTGTCAGATTTGGTGATCATTTTCAGACAATTATAGAGCATTTCCTTCTTTTTGTGACCGAAACTTTGTCTTTACAATATTTAGTGATATCCTCTCTAGTAAGTAGTAGTGGTAGAAGTAGTGGTCTCATAACTGAAAGGTCCGTGGTTCAAAACCAAGATAATGTACCAGTCGCCTTATTATTATTATTTACCAACATTATTGTATTCAAGTCCTGCCTCAAGACGGTGGCCTTGGCCTCAGACAGAGTCATGTGTATTAAACCTATACAGAGCGTCCCAGAAAAACGAAACCAAGAATTATCGATGTTTTATCATAACTTAATCACATCTATAATTGATAAATGACACATATTTGGAAAGCTTAGACCCTCCTCTTTCATTTGATGCAACTCATATAATACAAATTTCACGCATAAGTGATTAAAAATGAATTTGAAGAGAGGAAACCAAAAATTCATTTGGCAGACGGTTTCTGAATTTCAAGGAGAAAATCACATTTCTAGAAAGTTGAGTTTCTGCCCTTTCATATGACACCTCAATCAAGAAAAATGAGCAAGGAATGACAAAGTTCTGTTTGTTTCAAGTAGTGCTTGTATTTCCATAATTTTATCAAATGAATTCGTTTTCACTGGGTGGAGGCATTGTTTGCTAGAGTGCAAAAATCGACTTGCGCCAAAGTTGCTTATGTGATGTTTGTATAAAACAATTGGGATTTGGGTATTAATTCGGTCTTTGCAGATCCAAATAACATCCCTAACAAAATTAATCATGCCACACATATCAAATATCAAATATCAACAAACGTTTGTACGCGTGTGTGTGTGTTTGTGACTTTGCTAATGCAAAAGGCATATGCAATGCATTTCATTTGATACATTCAATTCATTCTCTCACTCCGCTAATCCCAACATTATACATACTGTAGGCATCACTTTGGCGCAAGTCGATTTTTGCACTCTCACAAACAATGCCTCCTGTTCATCCAAGCGTGAACACATACCACACAAAAACGATACCAAATGATTTGGGATAAAACACTCTTTCATGAGATGTATAATAATTTACTGTTCGCAGATGATTTAAAAAATAATTGGCAATTTTCTAGGGGTAAACTTTTTTTTTACTCACGAATATAGCAAACAATGCCTAATCAGTGACCAATGGTCCCCCATGGTTCCCTTTTTCTTATGTTAATTGAGAGCTGATTTGATGAGATAACCACCTGTCAGTGACCATGCAGGGAGGTCTAATCCCTCCTGGCCAAACTAGTGCAGATAGGCTTTAATTTTTTTACTTCTGTTTTGACTTGTATACCTTTTCCCTTCTCAATGACTTCTACCTTTGCTTTCTTTCTTTTTTCCCTTCGATGGAAAACTAGTCAATTGGATGATATTCTACTCGTGTGAATTATGATTCTCATTTACCATGTCAAATCATGTGTCATTTAAAAATTCTTTGTAATATGTTGGTATAGTATTGTGATGTATAATTATATATGCATTTTTTTTTATTTATACAAAAATGATACAATACAGCCTATAGTCTGTGAGACAGGTTTTGAAAAAAATATACCTTTGAATAACACCCCTGGCTACCAAGTCCCTTGGATAGGGCTTATAGCTACATGTATGTCCTCTGGTTTTGTATGTGGAGTCACATGCTTGCCTTCTCAGGTGTCAAGTAAAATTAATCTCAACACTACACAAGTTATCTGACACAGATTATCTTCTTTAGCATAATTCCAATTAGACCCATGGAAAGTTTTGCCATCTAGGTTTTGAGTATATGTTCTTGCTTGTAAAATAGAGTTACTCTGAAGGCATATATCGGTAAGCATAAATAGGTTTAAGCTTGGTCTGAAATAACAAGAAAGTTAGAACAAGATCTAAGATTTCCTTTATTTAAAGACATAACTTTGATTATCCTTGCATTGGGTTCAACTGAATTAGTAGTGAGTTTAGGGCAGAAGAAGTATTTAACTTACATCTTTTCTCCCCCTCTCATCTTTTTCCTGTAGAAACCAGTAGTGATCACAGGAACCAATCTGGTCGAGACTGCTCTGAAATGGGACCTGGACTACTTGGAGAAGAACCTTGGCGGCGGCAAATTCAACGTGTACGTCTCCAAGAACCATCACTTCATGTACTTTGATGACAAAAAGGCGAGTAATCAGAAAGAATTCTCTCCCAAAACCAGGCTCACGGAGATGACCATTCCAGAATTTGTCCAACTTATGGAAGAAAAGAAAGGCGGCACTGACAAGTGAGTATAATATATATATAAGCATTTCTATTTTCCACTTATGTTCAGTGTTTTGTTGTGTTATGTTTGTTGTTGGCTTTTTTAATAATTTGGGAAAATAAGTTGAAAATAAGTTCATAAATACTCAAGTTTGACACCATTTCCTCAGCTATTTCGGCAAGCTGATCAGGTCCACTTCTTCTAGTTGTCAGAGTACCTGCGGCAAATTTGAGCCCTGTTGACCTATAATTTAGAGGGGTGCAGAAAATGAAATTTTAATGTACATTAGTGCAATACTGTTGGGAAAACATTTTCCTTTATATTTGTATTATACGTTCATTCAGCTTTCCATTGATATAAGTTATAAAGTTATACATGTTCGTCAGATAGGGTCTTTAACTATTCATGTATTCATGTTTAAATCAGTATATATCCTGCTATTAAGGATAAAGTTGAGTTCTGGTCATGCGATGCATTGTGAATGAAAAGGTAGGGAATGGATCAGAAACAGTTGATTATGTAGCATTTAAGTATTGGTATGTACTGCAAGGTTCTGGAGTCATCAAAATCATAATAAATTTTGCCCAGTCTTGGTAAAGTAACAAGTACTGTACACAGCGGAAAGATGTATATGGGACTACACAAATGGTGTTGGGCCTACTTACCTTGATTTCCTTATCTTTCTATGCTCATTACTCAGATAGTATACATTTTCTACCAAAATTGTTTGGCAAACGACATTTATTTGTAATCTTGTAACATTCAGTGTAAGTTTCGTTTGATTCTGTGAGAATTCATTTTCTTTTTTTTACCAGAACTCAAGTTTATCTTTAATACAAATTTGTGCTTTTAAACTGCATTTATTATTTTGTTGATAGGGTATACCTTCAGCAGGCTCTGAATGATTCAGTAGGTCCTAGCATTGTGGACGACTTTGTGAGGTTCAACTGGAATTGGGTAACAGACTACCAGAAGAAGAACAGCTGGGGACCGCTTACATCCAATCTCCTCCTCGTATCCATGGAAGGTAGTAATGAGGTTTCTAGTACTGGAGCTCAAAACCAGAACCAGTTTCAAAATTTTCAGACTAAAAGTTTGAGCTATATAGCCACACACAAAACATATTAAAACACATATCAGGTCAACTTGATAACAGAGGTCTGGAAGAAGAAAGTTTTGAAAAGCTCTAGTTTGTCATCTTTCATCACGAAGGAATTTAATGCTTCATTCAGTGTTTGTTTACATTTATGCCTAGAGTATTGTAATGTGTGTCAACTTTATCTTTAAGGAAAAGACTTTGCATTTATTGTTGTAAAAGTTTAATGATGAATTTAACTCATATTTTTTTAAATCTTCTTTTCTTACCACTTGAAATAATTATTTATGTTTGTGCTTCGAAAGTGTGTTTAAACATTACAACACTGTCAGTTTTGTATTGACAAACATCTTGATTTCAATTTGTTGTTCTTCTACCAATAATTTCTCACCTTTTTAAAGGTCCTCATGTATTGCTTGTTTGGCAGGAAATGTTACTCCAGCACACTATGATGAGCAGGAGAACTTCTTTGCTCAGGTCAAAGGTTACAAGAGATTCATCATGTTCCCTCCAAATCAGTTTGATCGTCTCTACCCCTTTCCAGTCCATCATCCCAACGACAGACAGAGTCAGGTAGTGTATACTTTAGAGTGGTGGTGGTGGTGATGAAGGTGGTGGTGGTGGTGATGAAGATGATGGTGGTGGTGATGGTGATGGTGATGGTGATGAAGATGATGGTGGTGGTGGTGATGAAGATGATGGTGATAGTGATGGTGATGAAGATGATGTTGGTGATGAAGATGGTGATGGTGATGGTGATGGTGATGAAGATGCTGGGAATGATGGTGATGATGATGGTGAGGGTGATGGTGGTGATGATAGTGATGGTGGTGATGATAGTGATGGTGATAGTGATGATGATGATGGTGAGGGTGATGGTGGTGATTATAGTGATGGTGATAGTGATGATGATGGTGATGGTGGTGATGATAGTGATGATGAAGATAATGATGATGGTGGTGATGGTGATGGTGATGATGATGGTGATGGTGGTGATGATAGTGATGGTGATGGTGATGGTGAGGGTGATGAAGATGAAGATGAAGATGATGGTGATGCAGATGATGAAGTTGATGGTGATGGTGATGGTGATGATGATGATGATGATGATGGAGATGATGATGCTGATGATAATGATGGTAATTATAAGGATAATGATTATGCTGGAGATGATACTGGGCTAACTAGGGATGATGATATTGGCAGCATTAGTGATGGTGTAATTGATGATTAGTATGATGACGCTGATGGTGATTATAAGGATGGCGGTAGTGATGAATGTGAGTTTCATACTGATGGTGATTATGATTTTGTCACATAACAAACATTTTGATGAAAATGCTAATAATTGCAATTTCTCTTTGCTTTCTGTTTGAACAATCATGGGTCCAAAAAAAATCTTTGTAGATTGTTTTTACAAACTGTTAAATGCTAATCGTTTTTTCTATCAATCATAATTCTTTCAGGTGAACTTTGACGATCCTGATTTTGAGAGGTTTCCAAAGTTCCGAGATGCCAAAGCAGTAGAAGCAGTAGTGGGTCCTGGTGATGTTATTTACATTCCAATGTACTGGTGAGTAGACATGTTATACTGTATGGCCATTCACACAAGTTATTTCTCTTTCTTATAGTTCAGTCTTCAATATTCCAGCATGCTACTGAGTAGACATACCTGTATTGTACAGTATGGACACCCATGTGACAAATGTCTCTTTCTCATTGGTCAATCATTGTGATGTAATCTTAACTAGGCCTAGTACTCATTAAATAGTAAACATTTGTAAATAGTTGAGAACTAGAAATTTGATATATGGGCTAGGCTGGTCAACTTTAAAGAATTAATTTTGAGACTGTTTTATATCATTTTGGCCCAAAATAATCAAATTATATTTGTTGACTTGATTACAGGTGGCATCATGTGGAGTCTCTCTTACATGGGGGAGTGACAGTATCGGTAACATTCTGGTTCAAGGTAAAGTCAAAGTTCATAGTTCAAAGTTCATAGTCCATAGTCATGTGAAGCATGTAACACTTCATCCCTCAGATAGGAATTAAGTTAAATAGAGCCCCACTTAGAAAAGAGTCAGCACCTTTGCACATTATGCACCAACTGCACTATTCGTATTAGAGTATAGGGGTGGGGGGAACCTTGGTGTAGTGGTCCACCTGCACACCCCCACTGAGTCAGTAATACTGGGAGGAGAGGCCTGAGGGTCACAGTGATGCAGTTTGCTTTTCACCTCCCAAGCACAGGTGATCCCAAATATTTAACGATAATGATAATAGTATGACCAGAACCCAACTTCATCTCTAAAAGAAGATCTTCAATAAACCTAAAAGTATTTTGTGCTACATGTAACATTTTAGACTACCAGAAAGAGCAGCCCCTAAATGATTAGGAATATTTGCTGACATCTCATTAAGACTAATAATAATGAAAATGACTACATTAATATTTCAGGATCATTCATCCCTGGGGATGTTCAAGGCACTGACAAAGTACTGTTATTACCCTGGCTTTAGTCCAGCTGCTTAAAGGCACTGAAGCGTTCAAGGAATAACTTCTTATAAAAAGGAACCCAGTGACTTCACCCTGATAAAATGTTTTGGTTTTAAAGTGTACCACTCACCAAAACATGTTTGATGAACAAGGGTTCCGTGCTGCTATACTGAAGTCAAAATTGGGGCTTCAAATATAACTTCTACAAAGAGATATCACAGTTTCGATACACACCCAGTGAACTGTACAGTGCCTTTTTGGGTAGACTACTTAAACCACTTGCATATGATAGGGGGCACAAGGAATCCGATTCCGAATTGGGATCCGTGCGCACCCTATATGCAGGGTTTCATGTTGTCCTTCATTTTTGTCATACTCCCTAACCGTTTACCTATAGAATGCCAGGTAAATATTATTTAGGTTGATTTTATACATTCTTTCTATACACAAATGATATTTTCAGGTAATTGGTACACTTTGAATTCATTACTTCATGACAGCTGGCTGGTCAGAGCAAGCTCCAAACAAATGGCTTATCTTGTGGCATTCCCTAAAATATTCTTATAGCAATAATCCTATGTATGTTGTTCCATCTCGTTGACGATAGGCTGGAGCAGGCCCCAAGCAAGTGGAGTACCCTCTAACGCCGCAACAGAAAGTCTCCATCACAAGGAACATTGAGAAGATGCTCTTTGAAGTGCTTAAGGACCCCAAGGAGGTAAGAGAAATGAAATGATAGAGGTGGTGGTGACGATGACAATGGTGGTGGAGGTGGAGGAGGAGGAGGAGGAGGAGGAGGAGGAGGAGGAGGAGGAGGAGGAGGAGGAGGAGGAGGAGGAGGAGGAGGAGGAGGAGGAGGAGGAGGAGGAGGAGGAGGAGGAGGAGGAGGAGGAGGAGGAGGAGGAGGAGGAGGAGGAGGAGGAGGAGGAGGAGGAGGAGGAGGAGGAGGAGGAGGAGGAGGAGGAGGAGGAGGAGGAGGAGGAGGAGGAGGAGGAGGAGGAGGAGGAGGAGGAGGAGGAGGAGGAGGAGGAGGAGGAGGAGGAGGAGGAGGAGGAGGAGGAGGAGGAGGAGGAGGAGGTTGCTAATAGTGGGTGATGATGGGTGATAGTGATGGTAAATTGATGCAATGGTGAGCTGGTGATGAAAGCTGATTACAATGATGATGATCTAAGTGATGATATAAACATATAATGACAGTTTTAATTTTGATGATGATGAGATGTTTGTCATGCATGGTATAAATATGAAGATTTTGATGAAAAAAAGGAAGATATAATTTTATGCATTTTATGAGCAGATTAAAGGTAATACAAAGTTTTGGAAAATTTTGAAAATTGGCTGGATAGTGATTCTTTACAATTTTGATATATTTAGATGCCCCTGTGGATGAATTATAAGCACTAGAAAATTTAGCCTCTCAAACACTTCCGCTTTCGAGATAAATTAAATACAAACATTTACCGGTGCTCCCGGTAAATTTTTGATAAATTTCAAATAGTGCCTACGGCCATACAATAGTAGTTACGACCATGAAAATCTCAGAATATGTAGTTGTGATATATAATTTCCAAACGGGATTAGCCAATCGGTCGATTTTATTCAAGAAACATTGTTTCATAGCTAAATTAATAAATTGACCTTGAGAGGGAGCTATACAACATAAAGAGTTTATTATTTACAATTTCATAACTTTAGACTCGATTTCAACCGCGACATGTAGGATCGCATATGCTTCTAATATGTTTATTTGAACCAAATTCATGACCCCATACCAAAACTTTGTATTACCTTTAAATCTCAGGTTCTTATAGCTGCTCTTTATTCTCTATAACATGCTGCATCTTCTCTTTCATTTTCTCTACAACTACAACAGGTTGCATCGCTCTTTCACCTCATCGTCGATGGTCGCTATGACCTCCCCGCTGACCCCATGCCCCCTTCAAGCTAGCATGCAGGTAGACACGCCCATAGACACGCCCATTCAAATACTACCAGCAATAGACCACCTCAATCAAAACTCTGCCTAGTTTTGATCAATTCTGATTCAAGGAAAGAAGTTTTGGTGATTGAAATCCATTATTATTCCCAAAAAAAATTGATGGTAAGCTTAAATGGGAAATTCTACCTTGATATATGCCAGGTGGTTCACAAGGGGGTTAAAACATGTAACAGCGACAGGTTTGAATTGATATTGTACAGGTTTGAAAATGAGGAACAGCCTGATATTAAATATAAACCAAAATTATTTCTGAATTATTAATCATACAATGTTTTTTGGAAATGCTTCAAATTTGGATCCGATTGCACCAGAGTGCACCAGAGTGCGTCCAAGAACCCTAAAGCCCTTAAACAAGCCTTGGAGCCTGGCCACAAGGCACTTTGCACACACCAGTTCATAATCCTTCCACATTCTAAGTGTACATGTTTGAATTTTAGTTTGTGGACCATCCTCTAGGTGGATTTTGATATTCAACTAAGAGCAAGTCATGTCTGTCTCTATCTGCAAGAGAGGGATTTAGAGATATTTACCATAAACATGCTTTAAAAGCTATTATATGCGTAGCTAAGGTGTAATGTAGTCATTAAGGGTTCTCACCTAAAATCATAAACAGCGACATGAAATGTTTGTGTGTAAAGTCTGAAAGACATGAAGTTTTGAGAATATATAATGTATATATAGAGTACTGTAAAACTAAAAATAGGGTTAGTGAATTTTGCCTATGGATAAGATTCAGGCAATGAATTCTGCATTGTAAAAGTTTTGCATATAATTTGCCAAAGTTTCTAGCTTTTGTGGCAAAAACCGATACTTGTAGTTCAAATGAAACAATTTAAAAAATGAATATTGTAAGATGTGAAATTAAACCGTAAGCAGCTGCTAGCAAAATGAATTGATGGACAGGAACCAAATGAGATTTGTGCCATTTCTGTATTTTTGTTTTGTTTTTCTATCTTGTTCGCTACTTGAAACAAATCATTCTTCATATATTTTTCCCCGCTGCAAAACCCACTTCAAATTATTTTCATTGAGATACTGTCTTAACCAGTTGACTACTGAACTTTATAGATCCCATAGGCTTAAACACAGGGACCACCAGGTTCCCCGTAATCAAAGGGTTAACAGGTAGTATCAAAGAATACATAATACAGAGCTGCCAACCATTCCGTTTTTCCCGGAATTATTCAGTTTTTTAATCCCAATTACGTTTTTTTTTCACAAAATACGTTTTTTTTTTTTTTTTTTTTTTTTTTTAATAATTTTTTTTTTTTTTTTTTTTTTTTTTTTTTTACATACCGCTCGTCAAACAACTGCCCTAATATGTTATTTTGATCACAAATTCAATAGAAAACTAAGGTTGAAACATACTTGAAGAGAAAAGTATTCTCAAAAAGAAGCATTGGAATTGTGTCGCGCGTGGTTGTAAGTTTTGTTTTAATGAATTCCTTTTTTTGCTTGAAATTCCTTTTTTATGCCATCATGATTCCTTTTTTTAGGTCGCACAAGGTTGGCAGCTCTGATAATATGTAAAGCCTCGGTCACAAATGCCATTACAAACTGCTACGAACGCCGTACAAACGATTTTCAGACAATGGAAATTCGGGAAGACAATGGAAAAATGGAGATTCGTACGAAATTATCGTTCGTACAAACCTTTGTGACCGTAGCATAAGACAGAACAAAAATAAATGAAAATCTAAAATCATTTCGTAAATCTGATTTCCGATGTCAAATTCATTAGGAAAACTAAGAGCTGGAAATGCCCTTGTATATATAAAGCATAAATGTTTTGGGTATTCTTTGTTACATCAATCTTCCATTTTTCTTTGTACCTACCGGTACTTCTTTCTGGTTATTGAGTCTCTATATCTAGTAGTGTATGTTTGTTACGAGCCAAATTCATGTCATATCTGAAATACGTAGAGGATGTAATCTGTATCGCTTTGACTGTTCTCCTTCGAAATATCGGTAATCTGTAGTACAAAAGTTCATATGTGTAACACTTTTATATGTATATTAAGATACCTTGAATTATGTATACTAAAATTGTAAAGATATAGTAATGCAAAGTGGGGCCCTGGGAAGCTCTCAAAGAGTTATTTAAAACAGCAAAAAGGTTAACAATAATAACATTGACGAAGCAATACTAGATCACTGTGAGGGAATCCCTCTGTTCCATTGGAAAGTCCCAACATATCTCAAGCAACGACAAAAAGAAAAGGAAAATAAAATATATTCTATACTATATCAAAAGGAACAGAATCCTCCTTTTTATGCCTCCGTTACGAAGTAGCCAGAGGCATGTTTTCGGGTTGTCCGTCCGTCCGTACGTCCCGTTCTCGTGATCGCGTTATCTGAAGAACTGATTGATGGATTCCTGCCAAACTTTGGTCATGTATGTATCTTACAGAGCCGGTGAACTGATTAGATTTTGGGGTCACGAGGTCAAAGGTCACAGGGCTCATTATGTATGCAAAAATAGCTTGTGAACGCATTCTCATTAGAACTGACAGATGGATTACTATTTAACTCTGGACATCTTGCAGAGCCAGTGAACTGAGTAGATTTTAGGGTCATGAGGTCAAAGATCAAAGGGTCATATATGTACATGAGAAATTGCTTGTAATCTAGATATTCTGAGAACCTGTTAATGGATTACAATTGAACTTGAATTTGAAAAATTTCTCCTGTTTTGATTTGTAAAATTGCTCTATGATGGAGGCATCATTTCGACTGCGCGCAGTTGAAGTTCCATCTAGTTTGTCTGAAGTAAGCATGTGTACATTTCTGGATAATTTGTGTTTTAAGCAGTCGTTTCCACAAGAAGCAGAAACTGTCAGGAATCTATTATTTTACAGAATTTTCTTATCTTGATTTTAATGTACATTTTATGATCTAGCTCAGTAAAATGGAAAGAAATTTTAAATTTGCGTGACCGTGGTAAGAGCAGTAGAAATTGTTAGTTTGTAGTGAAGTAAGTTTGCCAAAATGTGTCTTGCTTCTGGAAAATTGTTGTAATCGTTGGGTTTTAGTCGCTAGATGTTTTTAGATGGTGATGGGCTGATATTTAATGCCTTTTATTGAAGGAAAGAACAAAATATTAAAGCAACTGAAATTGACATGGTACATGTATTTTTCATAACTGTCAAAGGTCTTTAATATCAACATGATTACAGGCACTTAACAAAAACGTATGCATTAAACTGGTTTCATTACAAAAATAGCCTATTAGTAGCTTTGAATGTCACCTTTTGAAATACAGGTATGCAAACAATGACAATGACATATCACATAATCTGAGAATGATTTCTTTACCGACATATGATATTGCTATAGATATTTTCACTAACATATTCAAACTGTATGCATACTTTAAAAAAAAGGGTTGTTCTTGACAACCTGAAGGCTTGCCCTGGGCTTGTTTTAGGCGTAAATGAATAGCGACGGACGGAGGGGGGGGGGGGGGGGGCGCAAAGGACTTGTGCATAGTCGTTGAGCTCTGTGTTATAAGATACGCAATAGAGTGGTGAAGTGTGACGTCATAAAAATCTATTTTTAGAATTTCTCAATTTTGTCTTCATATTGTGAAAGAATTCAATTGGTTTTCGACATTTGGACATTATTTTTGATGTTCTTTCACAATATGAAGACAAAATTGAGAAATTCTAAAAATGGATTTTTATGACGTCACAGCTTCGGTACTCTATGTGAAGCGTATTATACTTTACGTTATCAATGAAACAACGCTGCGGTTTCATCGCGTCATATTTGAACAAGCTTTACACTGTATGTCGTTATGAACAAAAATGACCACATTTCCCATGCCATATGTGAACACACACTTTGAAACATGATGTAAGTTATGAAAACCAATAATCTTGTCATATTAAAAGAACATTGATTCTTGTTGAACCAAATTGTATGATGAATGTAAAATATACAGCTATCTCCCATTCTTTTTTTCACAGTTAATGTCTTAAGTTTTGTGAAAATATTTTGATAATGCTGATGTATACATGTCGTTTGACAATGCATGAAGAACCGTTCTTGGAGCTATTTTACTTGATGCTTGACTGGTTTCATGGAATTCATTTACCTATGTATAGAGGGGACCCATTTTGTTTCCGATGATTTACATATAAGATGACAGGCTTCCCTGCATTGTAATCTGCAACTCAAATCCAACACAAGTTATAAAATCAACTCAGCACAATGAGCTTATTTAATGAATATATGCTTATTTAATAATTATGCTTATTTAATGAATAATGTTTAATCACCACTTCTACGCAAGAAACCCTGTATCGGATTCTTCGCAGAATATGATAATATTAACATTCTTATGTTTTTCTTCATTCCTTTACTTAAACGCATATTATTTCTTGCATAGTTGACTTTGAAGGCTTGTTCACATATGCGCTCAGTAAACTGCCTCCAAAAAACCAGAGCAGTTTGAAAAAAACACATATGTGAATGGCACCTGCACGCAACAGTGGACTTTCACATATTCATTAAGCTCTGTGTTATAAGATGCAGCAATATGCAGCGTATTTTACTTCACGTCATAAAAAACGCAGCGGTTTTGCCACGGCATATCTGAATGAGCCCTTAATTAATGTAGATACTTGTAGTATACTTGAGAGAGAACCTGATCTGAAGTTTTTTTTATTTACTTATATACGCAGAGCGAAATGTGTAGTGCAAAGTGTAGAGTTTCGAAACAGTGTATATTTTTGCTGCATACACTAGTGACAAATGAAATCGGTGTTCATTTTTGTTTCTAATCTTTTGTAATGGAGATACATATGATTGTGATGATATACAGATTATTTTTTATTTATATCATGAGAAATAAATATTTCTTCTTTGTCATGCCAAAGTCACTTCTGGATCTTCAATGTTTGTTCTTTTGAGTGTATCTGATACGAATATTTACAGGCCTATGTATTTAGTTACAGGTAGGCCCTACATACAGTGAACAACTTTTCATACCCCTCGTAAATTTGTTGTTTTTTGGTATTATTTGTAACTCAAGAATGAAAGGTGAACTGGTTGAATTAGGATTTTTGTTAAATCTTTTAGATAAAATCATTATCACGTCACATTCTCACAAAATCTAAATCGGGACGAATCATTTTTCCCCTTTAGTGCACTGTACTTAAAAAATTACTAAACTTGGTAGGGGTATGAATAATTTAGTTGTTAACTTTATGTATGCCGGCTTACGTGTCTTTTATATATTTACCATTCCTATAGCACTAATGATTTCTTACAAAAAATATCTTTAGAACATGCAATCTCTCACTCAGAGTCAATACTGCATCTCCAACAGAAGTCCAATTAGTGGTGATGGTGAGGGAGAGTGAGATTAGAAGGTCCTTGATTATATTCAATTACTGAGTCGGTTATCTTCCCGTTTCTTCTTTACTCTGCTCCTTGAATTAACCCTTTCTCCCTGGCCCGCTCATCAGTTTACTTGGAAAGTGGCATCATTCTTTCTTTGGGAGTGAAGTGGTTAATAAGAAGTGTGTTGGATGCCACCTGTCGGTAGGCATGGTGACCTAGAAGATGATCTCTCTCTATCTCTCCTTTTCTCCCCCTGTCCTCTCTCTCTCTCTTTACCCCTCCCTCCCCTAATTCCCCTCTCCCTCTAGTGCTCTCTCTCTCCCTCTCTCTCTCTCTCTCTCTCTCTCTCTCTCAATCTCTCTCGATCTCTATCACTCTCTCTCTCTCTTTCTCTCTATTCTCTCTCTCTCTCTTTCTCTCTCTCTCTCTCTTCATCCCTACCAGCCTCACCCCCTCTCCCCCTCTCTCTCTCTCTCTCTTCATCCCTACCTATCTCTGCACCCCCCTCTCTCTTTTTCTGTCTCTTCATCCCTACCTGCCTCTCCCCCCCTCTTTCTTGGATGACTTGTCTGAATTTTAAACACAAAATTAACCTCAAGTTCCTGCTCCTTTAAAGAGCTGTAATGATTTGAAGGATGACATAAAATAATTATAATGATAACTTAATTTATGTTTTAAAATGGCGTTGTTTCATTACTCATGCTATTTTATCTTCTGTTAAAGGGAGCTAGCGTCTATTAATAGTTGGTGACAAATTCCTATATATCTGAAATGATATGGAGTTGATAATGACTCTGATCCAAGATGACTGTACGTTTTAGGAAGGAAGGAGTAAATAAGGGCAGTTGGATCAACTAACAAAAGGGAAGTGAGCTGAAAGAGATGTGTTAGAGAGAGAGAGAGAGAGAGAGAGAGAGAGAGCGAGAGAGAGAGAGAGAGAGAGAGGAAGGATGCAAGTGTCGTGGTATAGTGGTTCATTCACTTGACTCATAATCCAAGGGCTGAGGGTTCGAATCCCAGGCCGGGACTTACATCCTGTGGCAAGATATTAATCCATATTTGCCACTCACCGGTCACCACCCAGCTGTAAATGGGTACCTGGCAATTGTGCCCCCCCCCCCAGTGTTATTTAGGGTACGCATATGCATGTTCCCTCCTTTTGAAAACACCCCCCTAAGTCCGGTGTGTAAAGTTTATACGGGCCAGATTTTTGTGTACTTCGAGCCGGACCTAGGTGCGTGAAAAGTACCCCTTTACCGAATTTATGTAAGGAAATTTGAAACTAGTTCAAAATATTTATTTAAACAAAAAAGCAAAAATAAATCAGAAATCCCTATCTGAATTCCGTCGAACCTGATCTTTCGGATAATTGATTATTTCATCCCTCTCCATCAACGAGGATCATAAATAGTAATGTGGAACCATCACACCAATTTAATTAACAGCCAACTCCACAGTATACCTCTAATAACGTACATGACTCAAACTAGTACATAATGACAAAGAAACTACTCACTACCGGATCAAATCGCCTCTAAAGTCTCTAACCTTGTTTTAGTCTCGTGTCACCGAGATATATCCCCTTGTAACTAGGCCCAGACTATGATTCAAATATTGCTATGACTAGATGAATAGACCCCCTCCCGTGGTTTTGTAGCTTAATTCTCAAACTATGAGTTTAAACCGATCAAGATTAAACCGACAAATCAATTTTGTCACAAAGCAATTAGACAGGGCACCGCCCAAATAGAGTATGGGTGGCTCGTCCTGTCGTTGAACCAGTGTATGTTTGAGAATGTTTCGTATTCAAGGACTTGGCGAGTTCATCTATAAGGTAAATAGTTGAATCAGCAATAGCGGTTGGATATAAGGGAGGGGGAAGGGGTAAAGTGCAAGAAATAAAATGGTGTCATACCCTGGATAAATAATAACAATAATAACTTGTAATTTCTTATTTATCTATTTATTTATTCAGGCCCTTTTTATTATTTGTTTGTACTTCTTCCTAACTTTCTTAATTTCATAATGTGCCTCGGACTAGTTTACTAGATACTTTTAGATGGTGCAATATTAATGCAGTATATATTACTATTATTATTATTATTATGAAGCATTACCAAGAAGCAGGCGCGCCGGAAGCAGTTTGGGATTGGGGGGGGGGCAAACATTCCAGGGGGGCTCATCTTCCAGGGGCAGTGACGTAATGAGAAAAAAAGTTCGGAAGGGGGGGGGGGGGCAGACGAAAAATCTGCATCACCACCAGTCTTACACGTTACATGCAGGTCCCACGTTTTTCAAAGTGGAGTATTATCGATCAGGTAGAGCGTAAATTGGCGTGGGGTCTAGGGCATGAGGTCAAGGGGCTGAGCCCCCGGAAGCTCAAGGGTTTTAGGTATTTAATTTCGGTTAGATGAGCATCCAGGGGCCCTCTTTAAGGCCATTGACGTGTTCGAAGGGGGGGGGAGAGCCCCCAGAAGCTCAGAGGTTTTAATATTTAACTACGGTCAGATGAGCATCCAGGTGCCCGCCTTAGGGCCCTTGGCGGGGTTCCAGGGGCAGAGCTTCCGGAAGCTCAGGGGTTTTAGGTATGTAATTACGATCAGATGAGCATCCAGGGGCCCACCTTAGGACCTTTGGTGGGGTCCAGGGGTCAGAGCCCCTGGAAGCTCAGGGGTTTTAGGTATTTAATTACGGTCAGATGAGCATCCAGGGGCCCGCCTTAGGTCCCTTGGTGGGGTCCGGGGGCGGAGCCCCCGTGAGCTCTGGGGTTTTAAGCATTTAATTACGGTCACATGAGCATTTTTCACCTTATTTGTGACATTGGCAGGTCACTTATATTTTTCTCCGTCTTTCTTTCTTTTTCTCTTTAACATACTTTTTCAAAAAGGAGGGGGGGGGGGGGGGGGGGGATCGAGCCCTGCCACTTTGCAGACCATGACATAAAGGCTTCTAAATAAGCGTATTTTCGCCTGACTGTAAATTGGGAATTTCTTATTTTCCAACAAACGCATAAAAAGGTATGACTTACAAAAAAAATGGAGAAAAATGCCGGAAAATCATGTCACAACATCAACATTTGTAAATCACTTGAATCACTTCGAATAAGAAATACACCCCCCCCCCCCCCATCAGTACGCCAGCGTTTAGGGGCTCACGTCTTCTCACCCCTATAACAAAAAACGGACACGCTTTCCCATTCTCGCACAATATGTCCACGATATGCGCGTATCGCTATTATAGAGACCTCCATTGATAAATACCATATAGGAAATTTAAATCCTGTGAACTTTCCTTTTTCTTTGAATGGAATTGTATATGTGATTTAATTCAGGTTTTTATTATTGTTACGTTCTTTTGGATTAAAAATACAAACCATGTTTACTCCTTTACTGCTTTTTTTTTTTTTTTTTTTTGGAGGGGGGGGGCGTTTTTGGGGGGCAAAAATGCTTTTTGCCCCCCCCCCCCACTTTTTTGACTGGCAACTGCCCCCCCCCCCCACTTACAGCGCCTATGGATGCCAAGAAGTATTTAACTGCATCTAATGTATGTTAATTATGCATTCAATATATTTGTTTAATTTCGTTTATTATCGGTATAAAATTATATACACTTAAAATATTGTATCAAACCATATTATGTTCATGAAAATGTATGATGAAAACAAAAAAAAGATGCACAAGCAAAAAAAATCAAGTCAAAACAAATCAAATCAAATCAAATAACAATAATCCTTCGTGCGATTTTGAAAAATGTTATCAACTATATGTTCTTTGTTTCACATATTATGTGTACCATCTCCAATCTCTTGAAGGTATATGACAGAGTTAAATATATCTTTCTCCTTTTCCGATAGAGAAACATAACCATAATGAGATAGATAAGTACAAGTAGCTTTTAATAATACTGATTTTCAGAAAGACGACCTTATTACTAAGTAAGAGGTGGGAGAACTCATTCATCCAGATATTTTGCCGTTTGCTTGGTCCGAGAGATGGTTATAGAAATGATATAGTTTTAAATGAAGAATATAAACATTGAAAGAATAATGGACTTGAACTTCTCCTATACGATGATTCATTTGAGGGATAAGTTTCCTTTCAATCTCTTGTTGTCTCACTTGTTAGGCTTTCCTTGTCTTGAACTTTCTCGCGGTAAATTATCTTGCAATGGAAAATCATTCGCAGATGCTTCCTAAGTGTTGTTGAAAGACTTTGATATCCACCCCTCACCGTATCCCGCCCCCTTGCTCCTCATCTCTGTATACTTTTCATTCGTTTTTTATATTTCTTCCTTGATTAGCACCTCTCTCTCTCTCTCTCTCTCTCTCTCTCTCTCTCTCTCTCTCTCTCTCTCCCTCTCTCTAATGTTTATAAATATATATACATACATATATGCTTATATATAGTTTTATAAATTATATCGCTCTCGTCAGTCCACTCCTGGATTATGTACACACGGTCCTTGTTATATGTACTGTGACGGTTGTACAGCCCCTTCTCTTCTCTTTATGTGGCCCTCAGTCTACCAAGTCTGTCTTCACCAGAAGTCTCTCTCTCTCTCTCTCTCTCTCTCTCTCTCTCTTGATCTCCTCCTTCCTCCCTTCCCATATCCCCCTCTATCTATCTATCTATGTATCTCTCTATCTATCACATATTTATCTATCATATTATAAACACGCACCAGCCATCCTACTTCCAACCTTAATTTACCGCCCAGCTTTGGCGATGATTCACCAACAATCCCGCCACATCTGGGTCCGATGATGAACATCTTTCTCAACATGTGGGACTAAAAGGGCGTGTGGATAGAACCATCAAAGTAAATTGACCATATCTAGCGCTCAAGGCATTTGTGAGCAAACTTTTCTATTGTTCTGTTTTTAAGCCCACCTGCATCCAATAAGATGAGATCACTGCATTCCCATGAGAAAATAGAAACGCTCTCCTTTTGCGCGTTTCCCTTTCTCCCTTTTTTTTCAAAACGCCCTTAAAAACTCTGGGTTTTTTTCTCCTTTTTTTTTAAAAACTGTAGTTAGTAATTGATGAGTTACATACGCAAGTCGTGGTGAATGCACATTATATTTTTAATTATAAATATACATGTTATACTTTGCATCATCTTCATGTGAAATGTGTCCATTTAAGGTTTCTGAAGAAACTCCCATACATTATAAAAAACTGCATTCTGCATGAAAATTTCTCAGAGGAAAATAGATCCTGAATTAGACCTACCACGTCATCATCATCAACTACATAATGATCATCAATATCATAATTTCCACATCATTATCAAAATCATCAACATCATCATCATCAACACCACTGGCATGGCAGCATCATCATCACCATCTACACCACCATCATCATCATCAAAATCATCACCATCATCTTCACGATCATCATAAGCATCATTATCACTGTCATCGATCATCACCACCACCACCAACAATGTCACCACTATCATCATCATCATCATCATTACCACAATATTCAAAATCATCCCCATCATCATCATTGACATCAACATCTGCATCACTGATTATCGCTGTCGTCATCACCACCACCTGACTACTTTTGAAATAAACAACAAAAGTTAAATCATCTTCACAACAGATATATGGCAAGTACATCCCACATTTATTGAGTCTAATATCTGCAGATATTTTTTTCTTTTGATTTCTTAAAATCTCACATTGAACTGCACTGTACAAAGGAAATATTCCAGCAAACACATTGAAATAGATAGTCTACAATATTCGCCCTAGTTCACTGAACTCTAAACTCTCTTCCTATGACAAAATTATCCACATTTATTTCACAAAAACGACAGATCCACTGAAAAAATGGTGCACACTCTATTAATCAAAACACTATCATCTTTTTCTCCCCCTTTTATTATACTCGTTGTTTCTATATCTTTTGCTTTCTTTTACTTCCAGCGGTGGGCCTAATACAGAGAAAGTACACAATCATTTTGCTATTAGCAATTAGTGCTCTCAAAATTTCCTTTTTAAGATATTATCTCTTTTCATATTGATACCAGAGTCTAGGAAGTACATGTAACAAATCTGTGAACCTTGCTCAATTCTTCATTTACCCTGCTGACTCAAAGATCCATGTTTAAAGAGAAATTTGTGCTTATTATTCCATGCCATTTTCGACACATCCGCGGTTTCATAAGTTATTCAGTACTCCGAAGATTTATGCACAATGTTCGTTAATCCTGAAACATACATTATCAACAAATTTGAATGCTATGTTCCACTAAAATTTCTTTCCCAAAGATACTGGAGTTATTGGAATTCTTTGGAGAAACATTCCCACACAGCATATATCTTAATTCCCCATAAAATGCATACCTGACGCACTAGTATTCTTTGATAAATTATCAGAAGGCTGGTATCTCCCCCCCCCCCCCCCCCCCCTCTCAACTTAATCTTCAAAGCATTTATGATAACATGAGAGAGAGAGAGATGGAGAGAGAGAGGGAGAGAGACAGATAGAAAGAGAGAGAGAGAGAGAATAAGCCAACTTTTTCATCATAATTATGATGTCATCTTCTTATCATCTTCTTCCTTCCTGCTTTGCAAATTTCATCCCAAATCAAAGTACAAAAAATCCTGACATGATTCCAAACAGCTTTACACTTTTCCAGTTATTAAAGCTTTCCCACTCATCATTTTTGTCTCTAAACTTGTTTCCCCCAGTCTTTGTTTCTGTGTGACACATTCAAACAGATGTTTTGAATAAAATGTGATGACAACTCTTTAAAGAATAGTCTTAATTCCTCTCCACCACCTTCCCCAATCCCATGTTACTCATCGACAGATTTCTGTTCTAGTTTCTAAGGAAGGCGATGACAACTTTCATCCCACATTAATGTGCTTTATCTTGAACTCTCCTCCTCAATATTCTTTTTGGAGCCAGGGGGGGCATTAATTCCTATACTTTAACCTCGAGTTAACACCCTTCTGGCTGTGAACCGACTTGTTCTTCTTCTACATCTGCTGAATGGTAGACAATGCACCTGTTTTGAATTCAATCATTTCCTAACATGCACTATGTTACAAAACTCATCTAATTTACCACATCCTTTCCCATCTGTCATCCCCTTACATCTCTATTCCAGCATTTATATTTTAGAAATGGAAGTGTTATATTCGGCCTTTGTTTGATGGCTTGAATTTGTAAGTAAAAAGAATATCATAATATCAAGTATGTTCTAGATTTCCTTTATGTTATGACTAAAGCCTTAATATGTGTGCAAATATTTAGAAAAATATACTCAAATTAGTACCTCTATTAACATGGTCAGGTAATTTGCTGGTAATTGTTTCCAGCATTGCTTAAAATTGACACAAAACTACCGTACAGAATGATTTTGTTCCTTGCAAGAGAAGCAAGCTATTTTCTTTTCAATAAAAAGGCATTAAATTCCATTCTTGATTTGGCACAATATTTGTAGATTTCTGATGCACCATTTCTACATGACAATCAGTGGCCACCTTTTAAGCTATTTTCCCGGAGTCTGTTTGTTTTAATTTTGACAGCTACACACACTATATGCACATTACCAATTGTGTACATTGTGACTTGAACAAGATCATATGTATAGAGATACAGTACATAAGATTTGAATTTGTACATGCCTTGAAGTAACCATTGTATCTTAGGAAAGAGAGGAGATGAGTAAAGTGAAGAGGAGTAACGTGGAGAGGAGAAAAGAGGAGAGAAGAGGGAGACAGATAGATATATAGATAGAGAGAGAGAGAGAGAGAGATAGAGAGAGAGAGAGAGAGAGATAGAGAGAGAGAGAGAGAGAGAGAGAGAGAGAGAGATAGAGAGAGAGTGAGAGATAGAGAAAAAAGAGAGAGATAGAAAAAAGAGAGAGATAGAGAAAAAAAAGAGAGAGGGAGCAGGTGAGACAAAAGGAGAGAAAACTTTATCCCTACATCCTTTTTAAGATGCATAGATACAATATTACAAAATTACCGTACACATTCAATCAAATTGAAGAAATAAGGTGAACAAATAATAGTACAAACCACATACATATGAAGAAAAGAAAAAGAAACCTATGAAATTCAAAAATTATACCACAAAGTTCACAAAAATAAATCTTTAACATATCATATATCAAATCACCTCTTTTTGTATATTTCTACACATTCAGAAACATATTTTTTCAAAATGGCACAAAAGTACTCAAGAAAACGGCAAACATTTGAAAAAACAAATTTGATTGCACTTTTCTTTACATCAATTCTTATACAGCTGGATTAAAATCTCTCTGTATATTATAACATTTATATAGAGAGAGATCTACTAAAGAGTAGTCAATTTCAAGCACAAGCTAATTTGCATCTGTGTACAGCACTACATACTTAGTTACATGTTATGACACTGTACAATCTGCCTCTTTATATTATTATCACTTGCTTTTTAAAATTATGTTACCATGAATGATGTACTAATGCACACTGATGGCATTCACAAGAGTAATAGTCTTATCTTGCAGAGCAAGGAATTTCTCAACAATTTTTGTGACAATTTTTAAGTCATAAATAATTTTTTATTTGACCAAAACTGCAATTTAGATACAATAACAAATATCATTAATATGATGAATTTGATGAAAATGACCACAAGCTGTTATCCCTCCTTCTGTATAATACTACATTTTGGTAAACTGCAAAGATACAAAAACAATTGTTTGTTTTACTCCTTACATCATTTTCATGGTAACACATTTTCATTCTTGGTGCTATATCACATACACAGCACCACATTGTCATATCTGTACATGTTTTACCCGAAGATCGAGAAATTGACAGACTTTCACTATAGAGCTTCTATGGCACAACTAATCTTCTATTCAAATGCAATTAGCTTCTTCTGCTTCTCAATTCATTATGCAAATCTATTTTAAAAAGAAGAAGAAGAAAAAAAACACCATCTAAATACATTTACTGACCATCTTTCTGTACAGCTAATTTGCACATTAAGAATTAAACTCAATGATAGTTTAGCATGCAGACCCTATATTGCAGAAATATGTATAATTAAAACTGTTAAGTCTGGTAAAACAGACTAGGACCCATTCATAACACATATAACTAGGTCTGCAACCTAGACTACCATGGCTAGAATCTCTTTGAGACATTTACACCTCCTTGACTTGCATTCCAATAAAACAGTGATGTACTTCTCAAACTGGCTCAATCTTCTCTCTATTAAGACAAGAATAATTCTATACTGAAATCTGACGCTAAAGTTTACATTGCGGAATGTTTGATGAAAGTATATGTCATGACACTCATGAATTTCATTCTAATATTTGGCACGATAACTAAAGGGATGATATTTTAAGGGCAAATTATACATCAATATGATTTTTTTTCTTCTCAATTTATATGTATAATGAAAAAATATAAGCTCGAAATTGATGTTTGGCAGGATATAACTCAAGAAATAAACAATTAGAAAATGAAAACAGGAAAATTCTCTTTATACATATATAACTTCCTTAATATATCAAGTAAGATTAGACAGAGTTATATGAATAATAGCATTTTAACAGGACAGATGTACAATATGAATGAAGCATTGATCATATTAATAATACTGCCTGTCACATAGACTAGGACTGGATATAAGAATACAAACTGAATCGACTTTGAAGTTGCATTTGAATATTATACTTGTACATACAGGATAAATATTTTTGAAAGTTCTGAATAATTCATTCTTTGGGCCATACAAAGGGTTACAAATGCAAGTCAGAATCTCTTGATCAAATGACGTACATTATCAGCGCTTTGCAATAGAAACACATTGTCTGTTCAGGGCCAGAAGGGAATTAAACTATGCTTTTAGTATACAAGTTAATGCCCTTGTGGCCCCAAACAGACAATATAGAGTGGTGAAGTGTGACGTCATCAAAAATCTATTTTTAGAATCTCTCAATTTTTTCTTCATATTCCGGAAGAACACCCAAAATAATGTCCAAATGTCGAAAACCAATTGAATATGTTAAGTAGTGGCTGAGATATCACCATCTGAATGAATATATGTCCTATGGGAACTCAGTGTTGTATGCTCTGGCTCCTAACCATTAGGAGCCACAGCATACAACACTGAGTTCCTATGGGGAGTATATTTATTCAGATGGTCATATCTCAGCCAATACTTAACATATTCAATTGGTTTTCGACATTTGGACATTATTTTTGATGCTCTTTCGGAAAATGAAGAAAAAATTGAGAAATTCTAAAAATAGATTTTTATGACGTCACAGCTTCGGTACTCTATAGCAATCTGACACGTGAAAGGATATTGAAGTGATTATACCATATTCAATTATTTTAGGATTATCAGCTGATAAAGATTATTCATTTTTTACATATTGATATGAACATGATGAAGGAATAAATAGTATTCTTATCATACAGTGTACATCCTTACAAAGAAAGAGACTGCAACAATTTAGAGCTTTTCAAACATAAAAAAATAAACTACAGAAATATTCACTAAACAGCTTTTAAGCTTTAAGCTTTAAACATAGAAGAACATGTTAGTATACTGACATGTATTACACTACAAAGAAAACAACTCAATACAAGCAAAGACAGTGTCAGCGTAAGAAGCATAACGTAACATTACATAATGCTACAAATGCACATGTAGCCTGATAAATGTTTTTTGAACAGTGACAAAAGTACAGACACAAAACATCATCGCCACAAAGCACACACAATAGTAAAGTCTTATCCAAAACTCATTTGAAACAACACGGAAGAGATTTCCAATATATTAACTTGGAAATAGAGAACAAACAGTAGCAACTAATGAAACTTTAAAATAATTTTCTTAGAGTCAGAGACATACTTCTCCAAAAAAATGATAGAGATATTTGTTGACATCATGCAGCAAGTATTGCAAACTAATATTATATAATAGGCAGCGACAGAAAACATCAAATCTAACACTTTAAAACAAGTGACAAAACAAAGCTTAAGAGTTCTGTTAATGAATTACTAAATATTGTTGCAGTCTCCTTAATATAATGGTCACAATCCATAGTTTGATCATATCAATTGTAATCTCAGTGTCAATCTATAGACCAAAATATACTTGGCATACCGGTATATCATGTAATCACTGATGTCAATTTCATTTATTCTTTTTTCTTTTACAGTCAATTATATGCAACATTGCATTCAACATTTTCAAAGTCTATAAATATAAATTTGTTGTCAAAATGCCAGGTAAAGTAAGTCCCATTGAATTTTTTTTTTCTCAGTGATATTCAAAGCAATCCCCCCTGAATATGGTGTGATATATTTTGTCTGTACTGTAATATCAACCAACATTATATCTATATTATCATCAGGATCATTACAATTTTTAGAGATATCTAAATGCAAGTACATGGGTACAGGATATATATTGGACAATTTTTTGTACTTAAAAATCAACTTAAGATAAGAGTCATACCCTAAAAGGACTACTGGTGAGTCAATAGGCCCTATATGAATTCCTTTGATAGAAATATTAGAAATGCATGTACATCTATTTAAACGCATAATTAAATTAAAGCTATATTTGGGCTGAACCTTAAGAGGTAGTCAAAATTAAAAAATCCTATTGAAACTACATGAGTTGCAATGAAAATGTATCAAACATGCGTTTAATTGGACATTGGTGAACTTGTATTCATTTCAAACAATGCCGTCGTTTGCAAAGATTAAGATTAATGTAGCTGTCACAGAGGTGGAATGGTGAACTCCCTGCAATGATAAGGACCTCTATAACCATCTAAAACTGCTACAATTTTATTGAAACAGTTTAGAGCTGCCAATTTCAAATCTGTAAATATGGATGCTTTAATGAGTACAGGATATTGATAGTCCATAAAAACTAGTCGAGGGCTCTGTCACGTTTTGAGTTGTGAAGAGACCACCCTGTAGAATGAGAAGGGAAAGAATGAGTAAACCCAGTGGATAATCAGCTAATCTGTCTAGGCTGAACGGCACATCCTCGAGATCAACTTAGGGTTGCTTTGTCCAAGCGTTGACTGATTGGTGAAGGAACCAGTTTCAGGCTTGACAGAGAAAGATATGAAATCATTCCATCTGTCTGTCTGGCTGGCTGATTGGTGGACAGCAGCTCATTGACGTCTTACCCTCTTCCTCGATTCTTGCTGAGGAAGCCCCCGACGGCTTGCCAATCGAGCTACCGCTAGCCCCCACTCCCCAACCTTTCTGAGGGATGGCGATGTCTTGTCTAGCGGGGGGAGGGGGCTGGGGTGTGTTCTACAGGGGACTGGAGGTCATAGACTAGCTACCAGGGTTCTTCCTTCCATCAGGTGGATGAATCATAGTCTTAATATAAACACCCTTAGCCTATCCCCAAGGTGTGCTAGCCCCTGGAACTAAGCCCCTGGTCCTGGACAACCGTAATTTGCTCCCTAGATTAATTTTCTAAAACACAATTTAGGATCAGATATCAATGACTCCTTCATTTTACCACAATCTTTAATTAATATCTTACCCTACTGTAACTTGACAGAAACTCATCTGTTGAGAGCCTCATGGAAATTAACTTTGAGCTAAAGGATAAGAGATAAACCCTTTTAGTTGTCGATCAGATATTACAAATTTGTAAGAAGTGGCTGTGTTTAAGCGCCACTAGCATTACAGCTCTAAATTATACTGGTAAAGGTCTTACTAAGTCAAAGAATGAATAAGGCCAAAATGATAGAAAAAGCTATTGGATGGGAATAATGAGCTTTCACAAAGACGGGGCATCCGTAAATCAAGATTTGAAATTGGCTACATTATATTTTGCTTTCATGCAGAGCTTGAATGTATTGTTCAGTTTATTAAACTGGCCGTCAAGCATCTCATCTGTTCGAATGAGGTATTTATAAACTGGGCTTTAAGATTGCAGTAAATGTAATGAATATAATATGACTCCTTGATCAATCATCAGGATTAAGTCAGCGGCCAGGGTTCTGGACTGTAATATCAGAGCATTATCTTCAATTTCCTGCAACTATTCCTTCTTCTGCTCTTTCCTATTCACCGAGAGAGAAATCTGATATGCAACGAACAAGCTGTACAGCTACAATCTATATATGCAATTTAGATATTCACAGACTTCTGATATTCACAAACAATGCACAGCTATGCACAGCTATAAATACAATTGCAACAGTAATTTGTACACACCAGTATATGCTTATGTACATGAGCCTTAAATAGCACTATTTTGTGTTAACATACCACTTTTCTCGCCATCTGTTGAATAATTTACAGCTTTTAAAACCGCAGCATTTGCCCAATTTCCTTTCTCTCCTCATCCATCTCATGATATACATGTACTTTCTTTAACACAATGAAATATAATCATTTCTTTAAGTCAGTCTCCTCACTTTTGTGACCATATGAATCCATCAGATTCCTGTTCTTGTTATATATTTTAAGAGATTAAATTTCATAAATGTCCAATTCTGTTTCGATTCTGTGGAATCCGTTACGAAATCTTACATCTCTATGAGCTTCCATTATCATCTAGTCGCCTATAGTCTGAACTCTGAAATATTGATTAATGCTATACTGAGGTTAGTCCTACCAATAACATTGAAATGATTTGCAGCGATAATTTTTAAAAGGCTAGCTCGTAGAACCCTGGTTTAAGATTTTTTTAAATGTCATTTCATATATCCTAGTTGTACATAAATGATTTGTTTTGAGATGACTGGTTCCCGAAGTCCATGCAATGGCTTTGCTTTAGATGAGGAGATGTCCCAAAGTCATTCTGAATTGCTTAATACGCCTTTATTGGGTTATTTGAATCAATAATTTCAGCAAATTTTAGGAAATCAATTGCAGCATTTTCTTTCTTCTCAAAGCAGTACCTGCCACACTGAAGCTCAATGCCACTCCTTCCTGATATCTCACAATTGGAGTAGCTTATCTTTTCCTCCAGAGTCCAGATATTCTTCAATTTTTATCTCACAATTTGAGTTGCTTATCATATCCTCTTGACTTTCTGTGCTAATCAATAAATACATCATGTATTTAAATAAATTAAGTAGATATCCACTGTTGAAACATACAAATACAAGCATTGATGTTTTGGTTTGGTGTCTTTTTGGACTATTTCAGTTTGCATCTCGACTCTTCATTGGAATACCTGACCCTTTGGGAATCTTACTTTGAACTTTGACCTTTGGCTGTGCTAGTCTACTTGGAGGTTTGATATTGGATTTCACAGGAGATGGGAGCTTGGACACCTGAGCTCCAGAAGAGGCTTGTGGTAGTGTGGTAGAAGTGATGGTTGTGGTGGTGGTGGTGAGGGTTGTGGTATGAAGTTGCCCTCTTGGAGCAACTGTTGGGTTATTGTTCTGGTTGCATTGAAGCTGGACTCCGGCTTGTCTCACCACAGGGCTGTTCGCCATGCCCGGTATCCGCCTTTCAGGAAGGGGTGACCCCTTCTGGAGTTTGGACACATTACTGGTAGGAATGGTACGTCGGGGGGACTTGGGGCTGGGCATCTTTGATTTATGGACTGGAATGCCATTAGCAATGTTCTTTGTTTGTGCAGGGTTACTGGAGTCTCGCTTCACTGCGCCGTTGGTAGGCTGACGACTGGAAGGCAGTCTGGATGATAGTGCAGGGAGACGAGACTTGAGGCTTTGTTTCTCCGCCCCATTCTGCTTCTCTTGGGTGTGTACTGTTGCTGTGTGTTGGGATGAGGAGATTTTATTGTCAATGAGATCAGGGCTAGAATGCCTCAATTCCTGAGTGGTTTTCACAGTTTCTGGTGACCTTCGTTGTGACGACGTCAAGTCCTGATTGCTTGACCGCTTTGTGATCGTTCCTTGGGGACGGGCAAACTTGGGCATGGCCAGCTCTTGGCTCTTCTGTTGCTGCTGCTGCCACATATGATTCTGCTGCAGCTGCTGCTGCCTCTTGAGTTGCTGTTGTTGCTGCTCAACCAATATCTCTTGATGCTTCTGCAGATTGGCCGTCACCTTCTCCTGCTGATCTTTCTGAAGTTGTTGCTGTTGGTTGTGCAGCCTCTGTTGATTCTCCTGTTGCTGTTTATGAGCAGCCTGGTGTTGTCTGTGAAGTTTGTCTTGTTGCTGTTGCAGCTGCAGCTGCTGCCACTCTAAACTTCCTTGCTGCTCTTGTGGTGGAACAGCCTTCCCCTGCTCTCCTCTAGCATCCCCCTTATGAACTGACAAGGGTTTCTGCAGCCTGCTCAATGGGTTACCTCTGCCATCGATGGATACCTTCCCATCAGCTTTTCTTCCCTGCTGCTGGCCAGCCTTTGGTCGTTGTATCTGTCTTGGTCGTTGCATCCTGGAGGCTGGTCTCCTCATCTGTGGTAGCTTAGACTTCTCCCCCAATGACCCTGAACCTTCACTGCCTTCATGGGAGCTATCACTCTCATTCCGTTGCCTACACACCAACCTACCACCAGAACCTGTCCCTTCATCTGAACTGGACAACCTGTTATTGACTACTCTCGGAGATACCAGCTTTCCTCTAATACCCAACCTGCTTTGGGGATGCTTCAATCTACCACTGCACACCTCACCAATCTCATCTGAACTTGACCCCTTCTCTCTGCTAATCCTAGGCAGGGAGCTTCCACGCTGACCTGGCAGCTTCAGTCGACCCGACCCTGACTCATCACTACCTGGATCAGAGATGCGGACATGTTTCCGATGGGGCTTGGCAACTTTCTGTCTCTCTAAGCGGGTAGGGTTGTCATCGCTCGTATCGCCAGAGCTGAGGCTGTTGCCTAGAGGAGAGAGAGTGACCTGATCCAGGCCAGAGGACCCCTTCCAAGGCTCCCGAAGGACTCCTTCTTCTCCGCCAGAGGATGAGGAGGAGATGGAGAGGCATCCTTCCCTGGACAGGAAGCTGCTGGCTGTGACCTCTGACCTATGTGGGATGACATGAGCATCTCCTTGCTTTCCTGCACTGGTGAAGCACTCTTCACATTGCTTGCATCCCTGTAGAAAATCAAGAAAAACAACAAGAAAAAAATTATTTAATTGCATTAACATATGAAATGGTCAGGATCAGAGTGGCGGTCTCCTGCGTTTTCTGTAATTTATCTTTCTTTCTTTTTTCATTGAAATTATATTTGTGTTTGTATGCATCTTATTCAATGTACTTAAAAATGTATAATTATGTAAAATGAAGAAATATTTGTTACTTTATGTATATGATTGTTTCATTTTGAAAATGCAGAAATAAAAACAAACAAACAAACAAACAAATTGTGTTCTATGACAATTAAAGTTCTGTCACAAAAAAGATTGAAAAAAAAAAAACTTTTGTTTTCATACATCCCTTTTGTTTTTCAACATGTCATGCATATTGCATACATTGCATAATTTATGTATGGCAGGCATGGATACAAATAGACACACATGTCCCAATCCAGTATCAAATCTACTACATGTGATAGGTAAGACACAGAAAAAGATACATGAGAACAAAGAGTGTTTCTTTTTTTATCCACAGCACAGTGGGAAATAGATTCAAGGGAATTCATCAAAGTTTACATACAAATGTTTAATTTAATTATTGCTTTCTTCCTTTCAGCCAACCTGTGCCATAGGCTTTGGGAAATCTTGACGAGTTTGGCTCAGGAAGAGAGGGGTGGATGAATTAGCACGAGACTAAAAGCCCACCTGTTGATGGGCAAATAATACTACAGTTGAGTGATTGAACATTGCGACAAAGCTTGGATCCCTAAATATATTTGGAGAGCTAGAATAGATTTCCTTTCCCCTGCTTCCTGATCTGTTGTATTGCTATCTTCCCCCATCATCGCAGTTCCCCAAACCTTTCATCTTTTCCAAAGTTTTCATGTTATCAACACATGCTCAACAACAGTTTCTCTCCAGGAAATAGTCTACATAATCAAATTTTCAACTCCTAACCCGAACCGAACATTTTTTGAAATGCTGATTCATTATCCAAAATTATTTTTAGTTATATAAGAGGGGGTTGGCAGTATTGATGGACAATTCATTTCGCAACACTTGTTTACCTGACTTGCACGCTATGCAATAAACCTTTGCCAAAGTAACATTTCCTGATATTCACATGCAATATTGTTTATCAGTCAACACCATTCACCCCACTTTTGGCTCGACTGTTTAATGTTTTCTTGTGATTGCGAGTGCCTATCGATCTCTCAAAAGTAAACTTAGTAACCTTGCATTAGATTCATTGAATAAAGACACGCTCAACCTTCTTGTCCTCCATTTATCAGTGTATACAACACTAATGTTCAAAAAGCCAAATGAATAAGAATAATATTAATATTCAATTCTTGTATAGCGTATATCACATTATAACGTCTATATCTGCCTCCAAAGAGCTTTGGAAATTATTACCCCGGCTTTAGCATGACTGCCATTACGGCGCTCTAGCATTTCAAGGAATAAATTCCTGCCAGGTACCCATTTACATCAACTGGGTCGAGTGTGGCAATTGTAGATTAATGTCATGCCAAAGGATGTTAGTGCCGTGGCGGGACTCGAACCACGGACCTTGTGATCCAATGAAACAATATATACATGCATGTGAATACAAATAAATATACACATATAAATGTGCGCCTTGTTCCGCTAGTTTTTCCTGTTGTCGATATTTTCCATTTTGGCTTGCTGTTTATTATGTTCAGTGAAGATGGAAACTTCAGAATGTCTACTTTCTCCTTTTATTTTGTAGCCCAACAATCATCTCTCAGATTGTTAATAAGCTCTACAACATTTGCTTTTATAAGTCTACTGCACCAGAACTCGATATTATAAATAAAAGCAATCAAAAATCAAATCTGAAAAAAACTAAAAAATTTGACAGCTCCGTGGGCCTGAAAAGACCAAGCAAAGGCTCTGAAATTTGAGACTCCTCTCCCATGTACGTACAAGAGGGATGTCCTGTCTAACTGGTAAGCTTATGAGAATTAGCTGAAATGCTGAACGGAAGAGTCCACTTCCCTCCATTTTTCAGGATAAAGCATTGTAAATTAGAGCAGGGGCATGTTGAATGAAGGCAAGGGTATCAGGGAGAGGATATTTGTAGGCCCCCAGCTCTGTCAAGAGAGGGATGGAGGGAATTTCCAGCTGAAATTTGCCCACGGCTACCGCTCCTGCTCCTGCAGTTAACCAAGCCTTGACTTGCACTTCACAAGAGCTGTGGCTTGAATTATATACTATGAAAACCTTTGTCATCGTCTTGTAAAGAGTTGTAATTGATCAGCATTGATTGATCAGCAAGCATTGATCGCAAGCATTGATCGCAAGCATTGATCGCAAGCATTGATCGCATGAATTGATCGCAAGTATTGATTGCAAGTATTGATCGCAAGCATTGATGGCAAGTATTGATTGCAAGTATTGATTGCAAGTTCTGCAATCAATCACAAAGTTACAATCCTCTATCTATAAGGTTGTGATAACACTAGAACTGATGTGGCTATTGCTCCTCAATTTCTTCTGATTCATGACCAGCCCACTAACTTGCTAATGTCTGAACAGTTTTATGAGACCTTGGTCCTGCCTTATGAAAAGTTGCAAATGAACCAAATCGATGGCAATTTAAGTTTGTACGAGAGATAAGAGTTTGGAAGATTGTGATCTATTTGAGGACCTACAATCGAACCTGATCAATCACTACTCTTTATAAAACACAGCCTTAGGGTCCAGGGTCGGAGACAAGGAGGAAAACTATTCATTACCACTGACGGACCTAAGCGAGGGTTGGGGAAGGGCATATACTCTGGCAAAACTCAATGCAGCATACCTTAAATTCAAGTACTCAATAAGAAACTGTGCCTCGATCAGCTCATATGGTGCTCACCAAATAGTAAGACCAGAATGACATGCTAAAATGGGACCGTAGCTAGTCCCTGGAAATGACTTGTTAGAAAAACAATTTCTTTGTCCCATATTCCTGATTCCCTAGAATTGCACACCGTCTTACGGTGATCTCCTTTACAAAATCCTCAGACAGTTAATTGAAGTCTTTTTATTTTCTGTTCAGTTCAGATATTGCTACATTGTATATGGCCCTGGGAAATAATAAAGGGGGGAGGGGCGGATTTCATCAACTAAACTTCAACTTTTCATGACAGCGCGCCCCCTCTAAAAGCCACTTGTTTACAGTGCCCAGTTTTACAGTTTTCCCACAAGATTAAAACAACACAACTATTAGCAGTTGCCCTGTTAATTCCTTTCGGTTCATTGCATAAAATACAGTTGCATATTTTTATGTTACACATATTCAATGATTCCACAATCCAAATTGTGTTACATGAATGTTCACAAGTAAATATGGTAGCATTGACAAGGAGAGAGAGTAGTTGATTGAACAATTAAAACAGTTCTAAAGTAGATCTAAATGACACAATTCAGGCTGATGCAAGTAGTTACGTGATACAGTCAAACCTGTCTATATAAAGACCACGGAGGGAAACAGAAGAAGTGGCCACTGAAGACAGGTGGCCTTTCTAGACAATTTCTACAATACACATTTTTCTCTCAAGGGAGACAAAATGCATGGCCACTATAGACAGGTGGTCTTTATAGAGAGGTGGTCGCAATGCAGGTTTGACTGTTCTTCAAGGGTCATGTCAACAATAAAGCATTCTGAACCAACAACATCAGTCAAGATGTGATCATAGCAATTCATTCTTTTATGGCATTCACTATCATGGTACTCTAAACGGCCCTAATTATACAGTTATACACGTGACAAAAGGATGTTTCTGAAGGTCTTATTTTTACAGCATATTGGGCCAAGTCTTCGAGGCAATCTGTTGCTTATGAAACTGAGCAAACGTCTACTATAGGTGTATCTATACTTTGCACCCAAACTCTGTTCTTGTAAACATGGCCTTAGAAGTCAAAAGTTGGAAGAGGCACTGCCAACAAAATTAATTTCTAAATCCATGATGATATTAGTGACCTTGACAATTATAATGGTCAATTATAATGGTCAATTATAATGGTCAAATATAATGGTTTGAAAATGGAAGAAGCAACATTTCCATTTGTTAGTGAGCATGTTTCCCTTTTAAAAAGACTATATCCAATGGTATTGGGAATCGTCTGCAATCACATTACGGGTCAAAGGTTATCAACAGGTAACAAAAGTTGATATACCTGAACATGATGGGTTCCATGCAAAGCCATGTACTCCTCAAATGCAGCCTTTATCCGACTGGATGCATTAACAATAAAGGAGAACGGGTGGAGCAGGGGTGCGTTTGAGTGGTAGGTAAGGGTGAGAGTGGGGTAGTGGAGGGGTGTGGAGGGGTGTGGGTGGAGGTGGGGTGGGGTGGTGGAGGGGTGTGGGTGGACTAAGGCAGGGGTATGGAGGGGAGAACAGGGAGTGAGGGGGTGGGGTAGAAATGTGAGTGGTGAGTGGGGAGGGATGTGAGTGGGGTAGGGAGGGTGTGATAGAGGTGTATGGCAAGATTGAGAGGGGGTGGGCATGGGCATACATAAGATGGGAGGGTGTGTTTAAGTGGGTTGGGAAGACATGTGTTAGGAGTGGGGAAGATGTATAGGTGGGGGAGTGTAGATGATGATGATTGGACAAAATTGAAAAAAAAATGAAGAAAATGACAAGTCAAATATTCATTCATTCTTGATGCTTTCAAAAACTGAAGTATATTACATTAAATACTAGCTTAAATCTAAAAGGTATTCTAAAGGATTGTATGTACCTATGTAAATAACAAGATGTGCTGTAGATTAGTTAAATAAGCTCGCAAAAACATAATCATCAATTAAGCAAATTTAATGAACAATGTTCATACTGATATCAAGTTATTTTTAACCCATTCCACAAATTTCCCGTGGAGACCCTGATGATTCATCTAATGATATGCTTTCTATTTTGCATATCGTTCAATAAGGTGCAGTCATTAAATAAATATTGACTGATATTTTTATTTATTCAGAAAGAAAACAAAACAGACAGAAGTCAAGGTCTACGTGTCTCCCTGAATTTTAGAACCTATTCATTTGTTCAATCTTTAGTATATGATGCATCAGAAGATAGGAACAAAGTCCAATAAATTGACTGCGTACCGGTAATGTAAATATATGAACAAATTTAGGAATCCAGACTCCCAAGTTCCACATGATAAGGAATTGTATGAAATGTTCCCATAATTTAGCATTGTGTTTACATGTATATGCAAAAGAGCTTTTAATTGTCAACCAAATTAATCAATTACCTAGTATAAAATAGAAAATGAAGCATACTAAAGCTATACATGTTCAAACAAGGCACAGCTCTCTTTTATTTAGTATTTCCTATGGATTCATGCGTTTGTCATTGAAAGTGGAGATGACATATTTCTCAGTGTAATTTCAACAAAATAGAGCACATTTGAGAGTAAAACATAATGATCTTGAACTTAAATGTTTAGTCCCCCTAACCTAAATTTACACAAGTCACTTTCTGGGACAATATGATTTTCTTGCTATAAAAAGAACCATCAACGGTGGCATTTATGCGTCTTGCTGGGAAATCCTTGAAAGCGCAAGGAGCCCAAAAAGCTACCGAACAGCACATCCTGTTATGGGAAACAGCAATAAACGATGATTCACCAAAATATGCATCACCCCTTCTAAAGTTACCCTGGAAATAAATATATGACTAAGGCTGAACATGAGAATAGGCTATGCTAATATCAACACATGAATCAACACTGAACATAATGTGGGTCTTAAAGAGAATTTTTTCCAGGGGGAGGGGGGGGGGGGGGGGGGGTTCTAATCCTAATTGACAATACCTAGTCTATGCATACGTTAGAACTAGAACTACTGTTTGGAAAAACTAAAATTTCTTATGATGATAAGTACAATTGGGTCTGACATGTAATGTGAAAATAAACATAATTCACAAAGATTAACCATTCTACAATAACAATAAAGATATATAATTTTATAGTTAATATATAAAGCCTTCAGGGTACTACCGTATGTTCAAAACAAACCAAGCTATGGCTATGTAACACAACCTATAAACTAATTAACTACAGGGAAAAATAAAAAAATCTAAAACTATGAAAAGAAAGAATTTCAAAGAATGATTAAATTCTACAAAAGGTAACTACAAATTAACAAGGATCCTTGACATTTAACATGTTACTCTGCCTGTCTACATTGCACCAAACACATTACATGTAAATCAAACCTTACTACTATAAACACAGGAAAGATATTGACTCAAAATGAGGTAATGATAATAAATTGAAACTATGACTCCTATACAACATAGGGACAATTGAATGACATACAAAAAGAGGGACAAAACTACCCTAGAATCTTGGTGCAAACTAAACTTGGGTTCTAAAATGTACTATGCTAAAAATAAATAGTGTCAATACCTAGAAATACTGACGTCAGAAATTGTTACAATACAATTAATGCTATTTTGATTTGTGAAAATAAACATACATGTATAAGTAGACATTCTTTTACAGTTGGTAATTTAGAAATTTCACTTTGGCAATGATGTATTACTAGTTTTCATTACACAGCTACAGTATGATGTGAAACCACAAGCTAATTAATTACCACATGTATGGGAATTGTTTAATCCCATAAGCCTGAACATTCTTGAAAAATGCATTTGCAGCCAATTTTTGACTTTCCGTTGGCAACTTTAATAAAGGCAGACAAATTTATGTAAGCTTTATTTGTAATAGCAACATGGGCATAATTTCAAAGAACTTTTTTTTAGTATTCAGTTTAGCAAGCTATGAAAATGAAGAGAAAGGGGTGGTGATAATAAATTGCTCCACACTTTGCATGTTTTTATGAAAGTAGTGAATTTCAACTCAATTCAATTCTACAAATGTAAAATACAAGGATATGGTTACAATGGAGAATTATCCATGTGTCTGGATGACAGCTACTATTACTCATTAGAAATGCTTACAAATTAAAATGACATGAATGAATTTTTGTTTGGGGTGTGAAATTGGTGGGGTGGAGGGGGTCTCCATTGAAAGCAAAAAAGATATCATCACCTTGTTTCATTCAGTTCAAGTTTCTCAAAGGTATCAAAGTACTATTGTATCCTATTCTTATGATCTGTTATTTAAATATAAATTCATTCCTACTCTTATCCTCCTTGACTGACAGGAGATATAATGACTTTTAAAATCCATTTAGGAGAACATTTTCAATTGTTTTAAAAGGATTTCCCAAACAAGCTAGAGACCCTACTCTATATCTTTGCCCCTTTTTGTAGCCCCATCTTGAAGAAGCAGGAAGAAGAGTTTAGGGTATAAAGGGTGCTTAAACACTTAACACCAGCCATCTTTATCGCAGGTGTTTAAGAGGGAAGAGGGTATAGGAAGTGAATTCGCATTTTCAACCACTTGAATTTGATTTAAGCATGGTAAACTTAATACAGCTACCAAATCAAACTGCATTGAATAAAAATGACTGTGATGTAGATTGCAGAGAGAGAATAAACAGTTTCAGAAATGTAATAATTCAATCTAAATACAAGATGAAATCATTTTGTGCGAAATGCAAATATCAATGCATGCTATATTCTAGAAATGATCAAAGAAAGTTTGTTTTGATAGACAAGTGTGGAAGAAATGTCATGCTTTTGAAATATTTAGGAAAAATATTGAATATATTCCAATATTCTGATATATTGCATCTAAAATGCTTTCCTATTAGACAAGTGTGGAAGAAATGTCATGCTTTAAAAATAAGTGTTCCAATATTGAATGTATTCCTATATTGAATGTATTCCAATATTTTGATATCTTGCATCTAAAATGCTATCAAAGGACAATATGAGCTTGATAGCACGTTACTTTGAGTGAAAGCAGAACAAATACAGATCAAATATAAATGACCTATTTCAAAATTTGACATTCAAATTTACATTGATCTCAACTGGAATACCTAACAAATGTCTTTCATTTATATTTCTAACCTTTGACTAATCTTTTATTTGTTGTTGTTGTTGGTGGTTTCACTCAAAACAGCTTGCTGGCAAGGTTGGATTATACTACAATGTATAAATCTTTTGAATGTAATGAGAAAATATCTTGCAGAACTTATTCTCAAACAATAAGAGCAATTTCAGACAGGAAAATGATGGACGCTAGACTAACAGAAGATGAACTACAACTCAGACAGGGATTGCATTGAAATGTACTCTACAATATGATCTTATAATTTCTCTCATATCTATTTGGGTACTACCACTGCACCACGCATTCAAGATGGAAAATTCACAGGTCTACACGTTTTCGTTACAATCATACAGATCATGGCTTGACGTCATTCCCATAGCAGAGAGGAAATATGAAGGAATCGTGATTAGGTTGTAGGATATGGGCATGCTTGAAAGAAATAGCACTGCACTGGGGACCGTTAGTCTCAAGCATTCCAGACCCTATGCTGCAAACAATACCATAATAGGCCTATTGGATTAATATTTCCAAAATTAGATTCCCCTTGTGGGCCTATTCCACATTGGTGAACATTAAAGTGCCCTTTTTGGTTAGGGGGTAGTCCTTATGTTGTTATTGTGAATACAATCACACTAGTTATATCAATTAAACAATTTGAATTCATGATGGGTGTTTTTAATTTGGGACAATTTATGTAACTTGTAAAACATTACAAATTTTCATAACAAAATTAGATAGCATATATAATCCCCCAGCCATTGAGCTGACCCCCCCCCTTTGTAAGTGACCCATGCTATGTATGAGAATAATCCACCCCTCCCTACCTCCCCCTCCCCAATCGAATGAATAAGGTGACGTATTTTGTGAGCAGCAAACGGTCTGTGAGACTAGAATGATCAACAGGGAAAGATAACTTCCAAGAACGCAAACCTTTACCTGACTTTAGAGCTATTTATGGTCGAGACGCCCTGAGTGATTGCATCTTGACCATCACTACTATCTGTGCAGTGACCACTCGATGTCTGTGGTCACAAGTTAGCGGTCATTGACAAGCAGTAGAGAGATACAACAATGAGGTCGTTAAACTTGTAAGTTGTTAGAAGATTGTCACAAATTGTCTGCCGAGAGTAAAAGGCATACTCATACACTTTTGCTTTTACATAGAATTTCAACCTATTGGGCTCTCAGGCTTGTGTGCTGCAGCTAAGCTAGAAAATGTAATTGATGATTTTTGTTTGAAAATATTGAGCTTACTGTACCAAAAACACCATAAAAAAATTACAATGGTGCGTGAAAAGAAATACAATGGAGAGGTAGATTATCATGAAATTGAATTTTATACACAAAAGTAGCATCTTCTCTGTTTGGTAAAAATTCCTGAAATAGGATATTATGCAAATTAAAAAAATACTATGAATGAAGACATATCAATATACTTGTAAACATATATGAGGTGAACTTTCTTATTATGTCAAATTCTTCTGTGACAATGAGAAAAGATGATGAACATTACGATGATGATGATGAAGATGATGATCAATTATGTTAGATATTACAGTGTATGACGTTCCAATATTACTCAAGGCTACTTCAGAACATGAATTTGTAGTGGAAAAATGAAACAAATGAAATGATGATGAATAAATGACAGAAAGAGATGGGAGAGAAAAGATAGAGAAAAATTAGGAGAAAATAAAACCAACATATGAGGAGTTGAAGTGAGAAAACACAGAAGATAAAAAGAGACACAGAAGATAAAAAGAGAGACAGAATCAGACAGAGAAAGGAACAGATAGTGGAAGGAGAGAGAGAGAGAGAGAGAGAGAGAGAGAGATGATGGGGCGCATTGATTTTGCTTAAAATTGCAAGATTTGGAAGAGAGGTAGAGAGAGAGAGATACTGAGACGCGGTGATTTTCCTTTTAATTGCAAGATGGAGTAGGAATACCAGAAACTGCAACTCACTGCCATCCAACGATCAACACACTTGATATGAAACAGTGGTTTGAATCAAAGCGGTACGTTCTCCAGACAATTTCTCATTCCAGATCTGTATAAATTCATTAAAGATAATCACATCTGCATGGATTCTCGTCTTGAGTATCTCATATCATCTGTTTAGAGTTAGAAGGATGTTACAGGACCAGAGTTAAAGGTAATACAAAGTTTTGGGAGATTTTGAAAATTGGGTGGATAGTGAATCTTTACAATTTTGATATATTTGGATGCCCCTGTGGATGTATTATAAGCACTAAAAAAATTAGCCCCTAAAACACTTCTGTTTTCGAGAAAAATTGAATATAAAAATTTACCGGTGCTCCCAGTAAATTTGGATAAATTTCAAATAGCGCTTATGGCCGTACAATGGTAGCTGCGACCATGAAAATCTCAGAATATGTAGTTGGGATATATAATTTACAAACGGGAATAGCTAATCAGTCGATCTTAGTTAAGAAACATTGTTTCATAGCTAAATTAATATCTTGACCTTGAGAGGGAGCTATACAACATAAAAAGTTTATTATTTATAATTTCATAACTTTAGACTCGATTTCAACCGCGACAACGATCAATGTATATCGTAGGAACGTATATTCTTCCAATATGTTAATTTGAACCAAATTCATGACCCCATACCAAAACTTTGTAATACCTTTAATGCCCTTCTGTCTCCAAACTTTCAATATCTATCTTACGAGCAGCAGCATCACAAAACAACATGCTGGAATTATTAATCTAATGCAAACATGTATCATTGATTTTTTTTTAGGGAAAAGTAAATATGACTCATGATGAAGTTGGTTGGGGAACTTTATGACACATTAGAAAAACAAGAAAATCAAACTCGGGTGTGACCTATTTTCTTAACATTAAATGATCAAATGCAAACTAGGCTCGACTAGCACTTGTGCTAACTTCTAGTTCCCATTAACAACTTCACCTAAACATAGTAATATGTATATTTAAGTATATATCTTTTGTACATTTAATAGTATGCAGATGTATGTCTAAAAAATATCGTTTTAAAACCATTACTGTTCAATCGACATTACTCTTATGATGTATACATGTATCAGTATTTTTTTTTTTTGCATTGTATGATTGTTCATATGTACTGTCATTATTTTGATGTGTTGTTGTTAATAAATTCAAATTCAATTCAAATTCAAATTCAAATTCAAACAAATAAGAGTAACTTAGCAAATTTGTGTGCTTAGAGCAAGAATCTATACATGATCAAAGTTATAAAGATGGAAAAATAAGATGTTCTACATAATGAGCTGAATATCATGATAATGATGAATATACATATGCATTAACATGTTTCTGGCTCTGAACAGGTGATTTGAATACAACAGGCGCTGTGTTCTTGAAAATTACTCATCAAAGGAAAATTGTTACAACGCACGGTTATCAACTTGCTAATTTAACAGTATTATTGGAACTGCTGTTCTAGGCCAACATGTGTATTTTTATAATGGGAATCATTATAATACATTAGTTCAAGTATGAGAGTGTCACATCAGAAAATACCAAGGATTACTTTAGAATAAGATGGACTAATGGTATCTGTTGTAAGTAGCATCCACCCAAACATATAATTAGACCTGCAAATACTTGTTACATGCAAGCAAGTTAATGTACATGTATTATAAACACAAACTTTAGTTTTAAAACAACCACGTCGTTCCAGAGAAGAGATTAATTTCCTTGTTGAACAGAAGCAAGGCATAAGAAGTTGTTTTTTGTTCTCAAATTTGGCAAGAAAACAAAGTTGTACTATTTTGAGACAAATCTTGACTTAATAATGAAATGCAATCAAAACAGTCAAGTACAATTGTATAGCAGTCTAGAATCTAGACCCTCTGAGTGTCTTCTTTTGAACAGATTAAAAACTTAAGTTCTATATTCGCTCAGGGCTAAATAATTAATAATTACTACAAAAATTATGGCAGTCCATGATCTCATGTATTACCAATGGTCAGATGTTGTTTTTTAACTACATGTAGGGCAATAATTTTAAATATAAAGCCTACAATGTTCAGCTCTTTTGAGCCTTCTGGAGGCAAATTGCCCTCAGCCCCCATTTTTCTTGTGGGATGGGGTTGCTCTACTTGACTGTACTATAACACATCTCCCCTATAGATACTAAATTTTGTTCCCAAATTACCATCAACTCCCCAACCCCCCCCCCCCTTTTTTTTGGGGGGGGGGGGGGGGGGCTGTTCTATATGACTACATCACAACACATGTGATAACAATCAATCTTCTTGTTATCATGTGAAGCATGGATGAGAGTGACAAGGTAACCTTTAAGGCTTACTCCGATAGTCTTCCCATCTAAAAGCAACCCAGAGGAAACTTAGTCATTAGTTTTAAGGGTTTTGAATGCAGCAGTCTAATCAGCATCTTCATTTCCTGACACAGTCCCTCATGAAACATAACTCATATAATAGAAGAAGAAGATATGATCCCTCTTCCTCTTTCAACTTTGAACAGTCAACTATAATAACCAGTACATTTAGACCCAAAACAAGTGTTCTATGCATAATCATGTGCAGGACATGTAACAGGTGCCATAAGCTATTTTCACTTATTTTGTCATCACATGTTGAAAACAATTTAACTTCCAAGGAAGAATTGTGATACAAATGCACATGACTGATGAGTTCTCAAAACTAAAACGAAATGGTATATTTTTGGTCTTTCTGTTTTGCAATGGACGTCTGTTACCAAAAATTGGTGATGTAATCTATCTCTTTCTATTGCTCTTGGAGCCTGTTGCTCCTCAATTCTATATTTACTAAAATAAATTTAAAATATTGATGTCATTTTAAGCTTTTTCTTTTGCTGGCGCCATATGTTGCTCCTCCATGCTATATTTACCAACATTAGTTAGATGAGTAATTTTTCTACACTATATAGTCCACCGGAAACCTAAGCCACATGTGAAGAGCTTGGTCCTTAACTTCAGCTCCATTTAACATCACTTGTTGTCTTCTACACATTAAAGGTTACCAATCACCACAAGATACTTTGTGTACAGCCAGAATGTATCAAATCAGTCAGAAATATATCTGGCATTCTCTGGGCTAACGGATAAGATCTAAAAAATACCCCCCCCCCCCCCCCCCCTCCCCATAAATCCCAGCCTGCGGAACTTAACCCAGACTTGGGTTCCGTAAAGGCCCTGCGCTACGCAAACGCACATGGGTGCATCATGAAGTCTACTCACGAGCCGTTTTTTCCTTATTAATTGAGAGTTTGCGACAGCATTTAAACTTGCAATATCTCTTTATAGATGTAATATTTGAAGCTCATGTTGTGAATACGGTATAGCGACACAGTTCCACAAACATACAATGCAAAGTATTTCTTTTGTGATTGGTAGACTTTAAGTTCTTAAAAGAGAGTCAAACAAAAGTCCAGACAGCCAATCCATGAGTAATATCCATATTTTCCTCTTTTTCTTTGTGCCAAGAATATCTCAGCTTGTCAGGAGACATAACGTGCCCTCATGCGTCTTCCAAAGTTAATTGTGTTACTCCAAAACTCTTTAAAAAGCTCTTTTGCTGCAGTCTTTAGACCTGATTCCAGGAATTTAGTTAGACCCTGGGCAAAATCTACTCTGTGTTTAACAGATCCAGCACTAAGACATTGGTCTGACTTCCTTTGCTATACTTGGCTAAAACAGTTTATAACCTAGCATCAAGTTCAAATTTTTGTACCACAAAGGCCATGATATCATTGCAAATGAAAAATAAGTACAAAATGTCATATATTTTAAAGGCATTTTTATAGGTATTATGAGGGATTTGTATACATATGTAGTATGTAAGATGTGAAAAGACATACCAACATCAAGCAATTATGCCCTAAGGAACTCTTTGAGGCTCTTCATATGTGCTCACCTCAAACCCATTTTTTGATTGTTAAGTTTTCTTTGAAGGAGTGTCATCTATACTGTATTGACCATAACTTATGAATTGTGCGAACTGTCCCTTCCATGTTCCCAAAATACTTTAATGCATATCAACAAAATGGTGTATCTCCGCCTTGAGATGAATTTGCAATGGGTTCCATTTGAAAATGATATTAACTTTTATTTTAACAATGCTCCATTTTTTCTCTCAATACAATAGATTTATCTTTTAAACACTTGATCCAGTAATTCAAGAGGTCCCCCACCAAACTAATCACTTCAATCACAATACACGGCAGACAATGAGATTGGAAAGCTCGAGATGAGAATACAAATATATTATTTGAGTATTTATGAACCCTTTCGTGCTACAAATGACATCTCATTAATGCCTAATCGCTTGAGTGTTCTGAAATAGAGATAGAACATAAATGCCGAAATTAGAACACATGACTAAACTTCAGTCAGCCTTAAACTGATTTCTGCCTAATTTTGGTCCATGCAGAATCCATTAATATCCTAACTGCCGTCGACACGCCATCAATGACTAACATCCAAAGCTTGTAATCAAGTGAGAAGATTTGACGGAACTTGAGATGAAGCGATCCTAAGGCTACCCAAAACCTAAGCACAGATGCTGAAGTCATAATACAGACTGCATTTTAGTGAGTAATTAGTCCCAAGACCCTTCATAAAATAAGTTTTTCATGAATTCTGGATGACATGAAATTTATAATTTTATATATTTCTAAAGGAGTTTACTGTTCAGTCAGAGTATAAAGATAATATGCTTGATATGCATCAAAGGAGTCAGAGGAAATAGAACATTTTGAAAAATGTACATGTCATCTAGTTTCAAGTCTTGAATACCGGTACCACAAGAGGCCATCAGTCATTTTACCACGATACAGTTGCATTGGTTAGATGAGTGTGCCTCTCATAGTGACAAGCTTAGGGTCACTTTAGGCATGCCCTTTCGCTATTGCATATTTTTGTGGCTTTTGAGCACTTTTGAGTGCACCAAGTAACTTTCCATTATAACCAATAGCCCATTTATTTACAACCAAGCATTGATAATTTATAATCATTGTTTCATCACTCCACAAACATGGTGCAGGGAGGTAGGAGAAGACCTGGGAATTTGTATTTAAAAAATCCAGAAAAATCTGCGACAAGCAATACAAGTTTTTATTGTACTTTGAGGAATTCTAGATTGGATTCTAAAATGGAATGGAAACATGGGAGACAGGTGTGCCCTCCCAATAGAATCAGCCCGTGCAGGAAGAGGTCTGGGAGATGAAAGTGGAACAAATTCGCTACCCTCCCTAACCTTTTCAAGAGGTAGATAGTACCCTTGGTTAAATCAGGGCTCGGTAACATTTAAAAAGAATTTTGATTAATCAAGCTTTTCTCAAATTAATAGAATATCCTTCAATCAATTGTAATTTAAAAATAAACAGTAACTTACAAGTAGTTTTAGCTTAAGAATAAATACAATTGGTAAGATACATGAACTGCAGCTGCAGCAAGATTGGAGATAGTGTACATTAGGATTGGTTACAGGTTGACTTTGATGTGATGGGTTTCAGAGGGGTGTTTCACAAATATCCTAAGTTGAACTTATCTCTAAATTGGACTTAACGTTTATGGAAAGCCATTAGCATCTATGAAAATATTTTGTAAAAGTTATTTAAAAGGCATAGAATGTTGATTCAAATCATTCATATTTTCTATTATCAAGGAGATTTCATGTTGTTGATGTGAAATTTATAAAAAGTCTAAAATACTTCAATTTTCGCTTTTGAATATATATTAATTTAAGGCTACAAATGGCTCTCCATAACTTTTAAGTCCAACTTAGAGTTAAGTCCGATTTGGGATCTTTGTGAAACACCCCCCTGGTCTGGTTAACTTCTGAGATTGATTGGGGCTAATATGAGTCAACCCTCCCTGCTGGTTACACATGGATGTTGGATGAACCTAAACTGGGCCAGCCACTAATCACATGTTTCACCATCCTCACACTCATCACATGGAAGTTGAGCCATTAGTTTCCATGGCAACCAGCGCTTATCAAATTCTCATGTATTTGGACTTGTTTTTCTGCTTCGTGTGACTCCTGTCACTAAGCACGACAATCAAAATAATTTGGAAGCACTTTTGAGGGAAGTGATCACGAATGCCGGCCAGATGAGATGACTGACTGAAGATGTTTTCATTTAGATGATGATACATCAAGTCTATGACTACAGGGATTTTTCTCTCAGTTTCTCTAAATAAATTCAAATTCATCATATTTGGAGCTCACTTTCTTACCTATTCTGAAAGTACTTTATACAAACGTTTGAAAGTTTTAGTTTGGAATAAGTGAGTTCGTAATTAGGATTTGCGCATGGGCAGATAAAGGTCATTCTACCCAAATTGTAAAACCCTTGAGAAGAATACTCAAATCGTGCTCATGAAAGTTACGTAGTCAGTATTCATTTAAGCACCGACAGTACATTTATCTGATAAACAGGTGGAAGTATTCTTCTCAAAAGGTAAACAAAAGGTATTCATGAAGCACCTCCATCACTTCGGTAGTGATTATTCTAAAATGCACAAGTGGGACGTATCCATCGTAAAAGATCTGTGGATATTTTGGGGTCATGCGTTCCGAACCTATTTACGAACTGGCTTATTATTATCTCTTCTCTTCAAATATTGACCCTAATTTTATGATTCAAATGTGACTATAAGGATATAGCTCCATGTACATGTATTTGAAAATAGTTTTATCTATATAAGAGCTGACAATGTTTTCAAAAATAACCCTCAATCAAGAAAACAATTATTTTCCAAACAATAAATGGACAAGTAGTTCAGCCAAAGCTAGCAAGGGTTTTTCCAAAATATTGTCCATGAGATAGAAAGTAATATCTCCAGAAAGATAGAAAGCAATATGTTAGTACAAAGACCATTTGAGAGACAAAAAGGGACTATGACTATACATTCAACATTAGGTCCTGATTCTTCAGGGAGAGTCATGACAGATCCATTACAAAATTATCAGCATTATCTGCAGAAAAACACATGACCACACATTCAACATTATTATGTGTTTCCTAGGACCCAAGTCTTTTGGGAGGTTTATGACTGAGCTGTGGCAAACCTTAAAATGAAGAAAAAATAATGAGATAGTTTGGTGATGACTGAAGACATGGTGTGATTCATGATCTTGCATGTGAAGAAAGTTCATAGGTCAGCTACATGATAAGGGGAGGTAGAAGATCATTAAATTTGCCTACTGGGTGAATGGTTGAAATTGGGCATTAATAAATTACTGGTTTCACTGAAGGCTCCATTGTATTCAAACAAACTTTAGGCCTGTTATGATCAGCTTGAGTTGGCCAAATAGCCAGCTATTCCTGATTCGAGAAATTAGCCTGATCATGCAATAGCAGGCTATTTGGCAGGTTGAGATGCAAACAGCGGGCTAGTTGCTCGGGAAATCTTCCCAAGATATCTTGGACTAGTTTGCAAAAAAGTCTGCTATTTGCCCGGTCTGTCTTCACCAGCCCCAAAACTCGCACTATTCACCAACACTGAGCAAATTTCTCGAGCTGATGAAGACTCAATTTGTAACTTCGAGCTAATTTCCAGAATCAGAAATAACGGGCTATTTGGCAAACTCAAGCTGATGGAAACAGGCCTTATGTGACAAGTTCAAATGATATGATCTCTCACCTAGAAACAATTTTATGATAAAATTCAGAACATGCAAGTCAACATTTTGAAAGTTTATTATGACTGCCAGATGTCACCTTTGTATTCTTTTCACCTTCATGACACAATAAACTCTGAGATATAAAGGCCCACTCTAAAATGAGAATGATTTCATCCAATTTGACTTCCCAACCCAAATATATATCATCTTCTATGAGCCAGAAATGTGTTAAAGGGATCCAGTAACTTTGTCTCAGATTCTGAAATAAAATTCTGGATTTAGCTCATGAAGCAATGATAATTATAAACCTTTATGTCAGTCAGGAACCCCATGACTTTTACAAGCTGATCGCCTGTCTGATTATCAAGATATTTATGATTGGAATTACAAATTTTGAAAACCGTTCGCCTGACGGTTTTCATAACACTACAGTCTATTGGGGAAAACGAGTATGGTTTAACCGGTCACTCAAAGATTTTTACTTTTTTGAGGCACTTCTTGATCATATTGAAGCGCAACTTTTTTAGGGCTTCAATATTACACCATATCACAGACACTGATAACACGCAGGGCCGTGTATCTCAGATTTAACATTGTTAAACGATCCCTTTAAAGGTAGTATGTCCCTTTTGCTGCAAACATCAAATTCTGTAGCACTTTGCAGGAATAATGAATCTTATAATGTCCTATATCTGTGAAATTTAAACGTTAGCAGTGACCTAGTATTCAAATTATGCAAGGAAACCTGTTTACTTTCTAGACTTCACCGTCAGACACTATTGAGTGGCTGACCGACTGACTAATTTTTTACTTCGGTAATAACAAAAATAAAATGAGCTGTAAAGGGTACATAAGCTTTTGTCTACATCAATAACCAACTTCTTGTAATGGCCAAAATTAAACTGATTGAATTTTGCGCAGCAAATAATGTACAACCATTGGGTACATGGGTCTAAAAATCAGACTATTTAATTAAACAAGCATGCTCGCTAAATTCAATTTGACAAATAACAGTCGTTATTTTCCCACAAAAGACTTTTTCAAGCCCTTTAGTTTTGAGGGAAGTTCTAAATTAGTATTATCTTTCAAATGCCGAAGGAATTTAACCTTTTCACTTTTTAGGTCTGCAAATAGGAAATAGTACCTTTAACTCATACTATTTTGCATGGATTTAATACACTTCTGGCTTTCAGCATATGATATTATCATTCCCTACAAGCCGAGAGAAAATACTTTATTTTGCTCTCTAGAACTATGGTATTTTGAAAGTTAATTTGCTGCTTGTGGATGAATGCAATGATTCCATGTTCACTGAACATGTATATTGTGTTGCCCCCAAAATGTCTCATTTTAACTCTAATTTTGCAACCAAATTAGCAAAATAGTAGAAAGCAAAGTTCTGTAAACTTCCTGTTTGTATATATATTTAATTCATTTCCTCATCAAATATTTACAAATTTATTCTACTTGACATAAATTTTGCACAGTAGTCTTATCGTGTTGAAATAATCATTATTTACTCATCACAAAGCCATGAACAGACATTCCTCTTTAAAAGAATTACACTAAACCATAACAATATTCTATAATCTTATTTCCCATTCATTAATTTTGTGTCAATTTCCAGTCAGCCATAAACCACAAGTACCTTGGTAGATCAACAAATTAGGTGACTTCCTACAATTTTTTTTCAACGCTAACACTTTCACTCAGTATCCCTCACTTGCTTTGTGTAGCTGTCTTCATATATTTGTGTTAGTCTGATTCTCTCTTCATTTATTCTAGTCTATTTGGATGCCTATCGTATTGTCTTTAAAACAAACTTTATTCTCTGGGTCTTGCCCCAGTTTATTTTCCTCTATTTTTCCTCTTCTTCTCATCTCTGGATTGTATTTATGTGCCCCTGTCTCTATCTCTCTCTCTCTCCCTCTATCTTTATATCTTTAACTGTATCGTTCTATATTTCTGCCCCTTTGTCTCTGTGTGCCCCCCACTCTGTTTCTGTCTCTCTCTACCTATCTTCCACTCTATCCACGTCTGTCCATCTCCCCTCTCTCTGTCCTTGTCTCTATGTCCTTGTCTGTCTGTCTGTCAGTCTGTATGTCTATCTGTACATTATGTCTGTCTGTCTGTCTATCTGTCTGTCTCTCTGTCTGTCTCTGTCCCTCCCTCCCTCTCTCTCTCTCTCTCTCTCTCTCTCTCTCTCTCTCTCTATATATATATATATATACATGTATATTTTTCTTTCTGATACTCTCACTCTACATCTCCCCTATCTCCTTCTTTTACTTGTCTCACTCTCTTTTTTTAAAAATCTCCAACTATTTTGTTTCTTATTTTCCATTTCTTCCAGACACCCCTCTCTATATCTATCCCATAATCCTTCAGACAGGTCGTGCAGACAGAGGATGTAGTAAATTGTCAATCTAAGGAACAGAACATTTATGTGTGATGCACAAGTCACGTGCTGTCCCTGCATTAATCTCTGCTCTAATACTTAACCACTATCTAATGAGTAGCACATCTCACCATAGATTTTTAATGAACCCATCTGAGAGGATTTAATTGTCATTCAACACATTTTTATCTTTTTAATAGACTAGGTGCCACCTAGACTTATCTTTAAGTTTGAATTTAAAGGGTTGATTCTTTGTTTAAAGTGCCATAGGAAAATTCTTCCCTAGAGATTAAAAGTAATGTACATTGTACCACCATGGACTCCCTGGTATATTTACTTCAAAAGGGACAAAAAGTGTACAGGTTTTCCCCCTGAAAGACATACTTAATGTACATTTCAAGGTTTGGTCGGTGATAGATATCATGTAAATGATGAAATTACATCAATTTCAGAGTGATGTACTATTTTCTTCTACCAACCAGTTTTTTCCTGTCTACCATACACATTTGTTTGTTGCAAACTTCATCACATGATTTGTTAAATGTCGCACATGACACTTCTTCATATAATAGATAGAGCATAGCAATGTAGGCACTGCCGTTACACCACAGATATAATCATTGAATAACTGGTGACTAGATTAATGTCACATGAAAGAAACATACACGTCCATACTGTGAGCGGCGACATGGGATCTAAATCCAACCTGCACGATGGTTTATTGTATCAGAGAATACATATATCAGTACACAACCCCTTCATTGCATATTTGAAATCTTTCATGAGCAATTAAGGAAATCCTTGCCATTATTCCCATTTCAAATGACTACCGTACATACCGTTCCTGTTTTCACGAAGTGACGGTAGTGAGGAAAATCTGCACGCAAATTGTATGCAATTTTCATTCACTACCGTCACTTCGTGAAAATTGGGACGATACTATGAGGCAGAATCTAAAATCAGCATACATTTGGGTTTAATGAATCAGACAATTAAAATAATTGCAAACTCCTCACGGCATATTCTAATAACCAATTAAAGAAATCCTTGCAATTATTCCCATTTCAAATGACTACATACGATGAGGCAGAATCTAAAACCAACATACATTTGGGTTTAATGAATCAGACAATTAAAATAATTGCAAACTCCTCACGGCATATTCTAATAACCAATTAAACAAATCCTTGCCATTATTTCCATTTCCAATGACTCACAAACATCCATCACTTTGAAATCTATTTATATTCTTGGGGAACCTTGCTTTTATTCCTGTCTCAACTGCGGCGCATCTCCTGCTCAACTCATATGGCATTGTACGGAAGTCACTTTAATTTGGTTTGCCTTAGTCTGTCCCAATCCAAAGGAAAAGATACAAAATATCTGAACTAACACCCCATTCAGACCACCAATCATTTGGCTATACGGTGAAGCTAAAGACTGCTCAAGGGAAACATGAAAAGTGGTCCTTGTAGGCAGGTGGTATATGTGAATATCTGAACTAACACCCCCATTCAGACGACCAATCATTTGGCTATACGGTGAAGCTAAAGACCGCTCAAGGGAAACTTAAAAAGTGGTCTTTGTAGGCAGGTGGTCGCTAAAGCAGGTTTTGGCTTTATAAAAGACCATAAAGCAATAGACTATGATAGAATTAAAAAATTCACTCTAGAATGAACGTTCTATAAGGAAACGTTGCATGGCAATATTCATGTTTGGGCATCTTTTTGAATGAAAACCTCAATAAATAAACAGGGTCGTGTTCTTATCTTAATGGTATCGTATGAAAAACATAACTACATAGGGCTTATTGAGAGTATGTACTGAAAATTGGCAGCTTCATGCCAATCGGCCTCTATAAAACCAGTTTCTTTATAGAATATTTAGTTATACGATGTTGTTATCTAATGTGAATGCTCCTTTCGCTATACAACGATTCCTCATCAACATTTCTTTATACAAGTTTAGTATAAATGTCCTCACTTCAGAACAGGCTATTAGTGATTTGACGGCACCTTCCTGTTTACCAGTTTGATTCCACTGACAAGCCAGGGGAAACGACCAGGACAGAATGACAGACGACCAAAGGCCGGATAACAACGTGGACAGTGTCCCCATGGATTGCCAAGGATGATTGCGGAGGGAGATGGAGGCAGACAAAAAGACAATGTAGAAAATGGGAGTGGGATTACCCCCTAGTCCCTTTCCTGCCAAAACATGTTGGTTTTCATATCTTCATGATGATAATACTTTAGTATTTTATACTCAAAGGGTAAACATGTTTTTCAGATATAATTTCTGTGCTAAAGGAAGCATCAATGGCAAAAAATAAAACAGGATGGAAAAAGAGAAGTGCAGATGAAGTGAGATACAGAAATTTAAAAAGATGTTTGGGGAGAGAGAGGTGGAGATAGAGAGAGAGAGTAAGAGAGAGAGGAGATGAAGAAAGAGAGGGAGAGAGAGAGAGAGAGAGAGAAAGAGAAGAAGGAGTGAGAGAGAAAAAGCGATTAAAAATGTAATTGGAAGAGAGAGACACTCACACACACACACACACACACACACAAAGACAGAAGAGACAGAGACAGAGACAGAGAAACATATAGATGAGAAGAAGAACAAGAAATGGAATAGAGATGGACCTGTAAAGAAAAGAAACAAGTATAGAGGTAGGCATAAAATATAGGTAGGCATAAAATATAGGTAGGCATAAAATATAGGTAGGCATAAAATATAGGTAGGCATAAAATATAGGTAGGCATAAGATGCTGAAGATATATCAGAAAGAGAAGAAAAAAAGTGGATGGAAATGCAGATAGAAGAATGAATTAATCCCACAGAGATGAATGAAGACTTGAGGACAAAATGTTGATAGAAATAATCAATATTAATGTCCAATTAATGCCCCCTGAGTTCGTAAATCATGCGGATACTTACAGTGAATGTACCATCACTCTGAACTGCCCTGTTCTCTCTGTGTATACTCTCACTCTGCGATGATGCTTCACGGGTTGGTACAGGTACCTTTGGTGCACACTTGAGAAAGATATAAAAAGAAAGAGAACGTTATTTTTAACAATATATGTACCTAAATAAATTTCTTTTTAGTATAGGAGCAAATTCTGTCTGTAGTTGCTACTATGATCTTTTGAAGAAGTCATTTTTAGAACTTATCCCTTTGGTAAAACCATTGTTTTTATGTGCAATATTTCTGTTTATGTTCATAATGTTTTAAACAAGGGCAAGTCTGAGCCACTCTATCCCGTACATTACTCACCACATCCATGGCTTCAGTATATCTGATTATTATATTGAGTTAGTAGCACTACTTGAGCTTAGATCAAACCAAATATGAAGTGAACTGATACATTTGTTTCACTTTATGTTTGCAACTTCACAATACTTGTATTATATGGGACACTTAGTGACCAAATATCATGGACTTGCCTTTACATTCTTTGTATGAGGTGACAAAATATGAAATTTAAGTAATTATTGAACAGCCTCATTCTTAAAAACCTCATGCATTTAATTTACTAAATATCTGTTTTTAATTTTTGAGGGAATTATCATTAAAGTGATGTTTGAATGATTATCATTAAAATTAATCCTGAGGTGAAAATGATAGTGAATTGATAAAGTCCTTACAGAAATACTAATGTTGGCAATACAATACTTTGCAAGAACCATCAACTTTTACCCTAGTACACGTCATTAAGAAAACACACAGAAAAAAACAAATCACACAATGATTTGGCTATGTTGCACATGATTTGGCTAAATATCTGTTTTTCATGGTTTTGTTTATGACTTTGTTTACCTCAAGCTACCCTATCTCGCATTTCCAGATCCCTGCTCCTTCTGATTACAATAATTGCAATTTTGCAAAGGGATTTGTTGTTTTCCGTTCTAATCTCCCCTGTGTAATAAAATACCCTATCAGGCAAGCTATGCACCAAACTGTCGATGGTAACAATCATGAGAAACAGTTTTTAGCTTTGTACAAGATTCTCTTAACATAATGACATCAGCAGAATTAGGGTACGAGACCAAGAAGGAATAGAGAACTTAAAAATTAGTCTAATTGTATAAAATGTGATCAGTAAATATCTGTTAATTTGAATTAAGATTTTAATATTCAGGAATGTATGTTTCTATATTTCTCACACCCTTGTTGGTCTTGTTCCGGGTTATTTAAAATTGTATTATATCCTCCTCCTCCTCCTCCTCCTTCTCCTAATTCTTCTTTCTCTTTCTTTGTTTCTTCTTTTTCTTCTTCCCCCTTTTCTTCTTGGATAAGAGAAGCACCCTCATATGTGAACACTTCTATCAAGCATACCTGTACATGATCAGTTTGACTCTGTCCTTCCTGCACAGGGACCTGCTCACATTGGGTCATATTATCCGCAGTCTCTAAGTCATGTTCTCTCTCACTCTCAGGCTTGCAGACTGCAAGCATTTCTTGAAGAGCCTTGGGCTGTGAAAATGATCAGGATAACATGATTGCACAATGATTATAACATCATTATCATTATGCGTTACTCAATAAAAGACATTTTTTCATCCTTAATGTCTGAATTTCATGTGCGTTATTCTAGGGCCCGCCTTGCCGCCTTTTCCCCTATTTATACAGCTGATAGAAAATAAACATGAATCTTAAATAAAATGAAATATCAATGACTCATTATTACAAATGCATACAAAAGTTTAATTTGATAAAGTACATACATGTAGTTACACATGTATGGTGTTGACTACTCATATCTCTGTACGCATATACAATAACTTCCAGTTCATATGGGTAAAAGGTTAGACTAAGAAAACAGCAAATTAAATGTGAACACAACTGTTATCTTCACATATAATATGTCAACAATCGAGTGCAGTTTTTATTGAGATAATTTCCCCATTTTCTATATTTGGTTATTTCGGTAATGATGATGTCACACCTAAACAGAAAGAGAAAGGAAAAAGAAATTGTACAGTCACAGAAAATCTTTGTTTTCTATCTCTGATCCACATTTCCCATTGAGTTCATCTCTTCTTCCTGTCATTTTGAAACAGGTCGAAATCATGTAAAAACATGATAATCCTTCTCTTGTTATGTCATGTTTAAATAGAAGGTTAGGTTGGGTTCTGGGGAAGGTGGAAAATACAGCAACTAATAGAATTTGTGAAGGTTTACAAGAAAAGAAAAACTGTAGTAAATGGTGTTGAAACTTGTAAAAACATGATAGTCCTTCCCTTGTTGTGTCATGGTTCACTTAGTTTCAGACATCGAGATAGTTATACATCAAATGGGAACCAATTTTTTTTTCTTTTGGTTTTCATTACAGAAGTTGTTTGAACAGGCCTAAATATGTAAAAACATGACGCTCCTCCTTTGGTTGGGTTTAAACTTATCTGCTGATATCAGGTTATCTTAACTTCAAACCAGTGTCTGTTCAATTCATCAAATATATCTTTGCTTCAACAGGACTAAGTCATGTAAATACATGATATTACTTCTGTTGCTGTTAAAACAGGAGTTGTTAAAAACAGATGTAAGTCATGCAAAAACAAGATTTTAATTTTTTTATTGTGCCATGTTAAAGTTTATTAAACTTAAGTCATAACTAGTGTGCTTGTAGACTATATAAAACACAGCTTTCCTGAAAGATATACAAGCATAACATCCTTGAAAGGTTTCTCTCTGAATAAAGAAAGATTTACTATGAACAGAACATAATTCAGTGTTCATTGAGGAATATAAATGTTTTCAAGAATCAATACATTTAATGATGGGTGGTTAAGACTTTGGGAGTACTTCTCCTCTCTCCATTTGGGGAACATTGGGAATAGAAGCTTGCAACTTGCTCTTACAAGCCTGTTAGTGTCAAGCCTTGTATGCATAGGTTTCCATTTCCATTCCAGAAATATATAAAGCACCGATATCTAGTTGCCTAATCAAAGGCGCTGATGAGACTGAAAAACTACCACAAATGTATTTTCATGATTTTAACTGGGAAAGACAACAAAAAAATAGCAGTGACTAATTGTATTAATCTGAAAAAAGGTATGTCTTTCCTTCAAACCATCCAGTAACTTACATCTTGTAGCATCTTGCTGAGTTTCCCCAGGGCTGTCTTCATGCTGTTCAGGTCCTGCACCATCTGTCTGTAGGTGCTGGCTTCCACCAAGATGGTGTCCCTTCCCACAGCCGGACTGGACCTCAGGTTACCCCTGGGGGAGTTGGTGGTGTAAGGCCCATAGCTCTGGCCTGTGGAATGGTGCCGATGTCTGCAAGGAAAATAAGGAACAGACAGATGTTAGTCAACTTGGGTCTATACATGTATTATGTTAAAGTAGTCTAGTCACAGAGGGAAGCGTGTCTTTCTGCAGCCTGACCTGACTCAATGGTCCTCAGGTTACCCCTGGGGGAGTTGGTGGTATAAGGCCCATAGCTATGGCTTGTGGAATGGTGCCGATGTCTGCAAGGACAATAAGGAACAGATAGATGTTAGTCAACTTGGGTTTCTATAATGTTAAAGCAGTCCAGTCATAGGGGTAGCGTGTCTTCCTGCAGCCTGACCTGACTCAATGGCCGTAACGTCACCCCTGAGTGAGTGAGCAATGTAAGGACATAGCTCTGGCCTGTGGAACGATGTCGATGTCTGTCAGGAAAAGTACAGATAAGATGGGCGTTTTGGTCAAGTTGGGTTGGTATAAGTTTGAAGTAATATCATCATAAGGACAGTGTCTCTTCTTGCAGCCTGACCCGACTTAATGGTCCTTAGGCTACCATTTAAAGGAAAGGTCTATAGCTGCAAGTAAAAGCATAGAACGGATAAATGTCCTCATAGTTAGGGGTTGGAGAACAGAAGAATAATAGGGTAAAGTGTGTTCTTCAAGCTTCTGTACACTATGTAAAATAGAAACCTTAACCATCCGTCAAGGGTCTTTGGAAGCTTGAAATGAAAAGTTAGGAACGCAAAGCATGTACCTACAATAGTCTGATTGCACATTGATGATTAGCTACACACTTGTGATTGAATGTGAGCTGAGACATGACAATACTTGTACTCTGTTTCACTTAGTTGTTCAGCAAGAAAGAACACCATATTTCTAGGAAGATTGTGAACTTGTGAACATAAACTGCAACTATTCCTGAATCCTCCAGCTGCTGTCTACCGAACCCAACATAAATCATCCACAAAGGATCTGCACCTTGGAAGACATCGATGGAAGACACCAATGGTTGGTAACTACCATATGATCATACAAAAATAGTTACGATAAAGATGCATGGATGTCTGAGCTAGTTCACCTTTCATGTAACCAGCATGCCGCTTGGTGTTCCATCCTTCAAAAAAATAATTTAGACGATCGTTCAATTGTATTTTTGAACAGTTCTCCAGATCACAACTTGGGTGCTTCACTGATGGAAATTAAAATACTTCAGCTTCCCTAAATGTCAAAGCCAGAACTGCCACTGTATTACTGTATAGCTTTCATCTGGGAAACAAGCTACATAGTTACATGTATAAAAAACCTGCACTATGATGGCTACAACAATAAATGATTTATAGCCTAGTGCAAGATAATCGTCTTTTTGTTACAGTTTTATGGCTTCAGCGACCAGTCGTGCATTAACATTTTTCAATAAAAAACAACAAATTATGAGCATCTATACAAGGATCTTTTCTGGTCAGATTTAAAGGGAATTATGAGTTTTGGTAATGACAGAAAACAAATTCTTCACAATCTTTTACAGATGTCAGACAAAAGATTATCTAGTGACTGTTCCAGTGTTCTGGTAACAATAGTTGCAATACAAACTTTTTTTTTAGAGCTTAGTAATAAGCAAAGATAAATGAGGACAACTGATTCAATCGGGTAAATCAATAAAGCATGTATAGTCCCGTATAAGTATGTGTGTTTTGGTTCTTTTCAACTTACAGGTTAGATTCACTGATTTTCATCAAGTTTTTGTGTATATACGGCCATTAACGAATTGTTGGTTCGACAAATGCAAGCACTTTGACTTTCAGCCAGTTTATTTCAAATTGAAATTCAAATACCAGATTTCCAGATACCGGTAGGCTTTAATTATGTAGGAAAAAGAACATGTAGCATTTTTTATTTATCATTCTCGCAGGCCAATTTAAGTCATGATCAATTAAAACCATCCACCCATGTGGGGTTAAATGGGGGAAAGGTAAAGGTACATGGCCCCCTGCCAAGGAAGCAATGTCCTTATTTATAACAATCAGTATTGTTGGCTCACAATCAATTCATTGCTGTGTACATAAAACATTAGTTTGATTGCTTCGTACATGTGTGCAATGCCAGTTAAGAATATGTACCGGTACACATTTAATACATATATGTATAGCTGTATTGCGACTTGGCTGACGTGCAGAATTATGAAGAGGGTTGGGTCTGTGTAATAAATGACTGCTACAATGTAGGCTATACATCGTTATGTGAATGTTAGTCTAAGGTTATTCGATGAATCAGCAAATTAGCCACGTATTGCTTATACTAGGAAGCAAATTGGGATCTAGTTAATCAGAAATAATACACAAGCAGTTAGGCATGCATGCGTCTTTTGATCCATTTGGATTAATATTAACACCAAACACAGACACTTGGAAACAGAAATAGGTTTAATGAGGTCGACTGGATTAGCAATAACACCAACCATGTATTAGCATCACAGTGGATTAGTACACACTTAGGGATTGAAACTAAACACCAGCACCAACTGAAAACACTGATCAGTTACAGAAGATGAATGGTTAAACAATAACACCAACACTTGAGCATTAAACACCAAACGCATAAACTGTGGTTGAGATGGCGGGATATATACCTGTTGGTGTAAATATTCAATCCATTGAGCTGCTCCTCATTGCAATGAAAGTGTCTAATCCCAGTTTGATAGTACATAGCAAGCATGTTCTCACTAACCATACAGACACCTTTCAACTACCTAAAAAACGCTAAAGACGTTAGCTCTCCTCTAGCTTCTCTAGCTTAGTCCAAGATAGATTTAATGGAGCACTTGCGTTAATCACTTACGATTCAGTGTCTAGGTCGAGTCTTTCCTCTTTTCTGACGACAAATTTCAACATTTGATTACCACGGAAATGAAAAAAAGCAAATATTTGAACAGGTTCAAGGCAAGATGGTTGCGAACACCTGGTTTCGAAAGGAACCAGTTCACACAAAATCTGTCTGCATGAGTTTATCCAATATCATCATATCAAAGGCATTAAATTCCAAAGCAGTTCCACAACTGGTCCACAAATTGATAATCAAGTCCCAAGCTAGCCCATGACGGTGACTAGATCTTTGCGCTACTGCTTTCATTTCATATACCGGTAGACAAATGTCATGTTTGTTTTAGCTTGCTAAACAAATCCCCTGAAAAAAGTCCCAGCCGGCACTAGTTCCACGTCACCCAGTATAACGTAATGTTAGAAAACACAGCCAGGATATGAATGATATAACATGCACTGTCAGGTTTGAAAAAGAACAATTCTAGGCGATATGATAACAAACTGTCAGATATCTAGCTTGCCAAGGTTCCTTTCCAATAATACAGAACTAACATTCTCATTGCCATGTACATACATGTACTTTTGTCCATTATGCCGATGAGGGCACATTCTGGTTGGGGAGGGGGGGGGGAGCAATTTTTAACAATTATTATTAAGTATGCTGTAATGAATCACTTACATATCAATCGCAGTTGTATGTATAATGTGCTGGTTTGCAAAATGAACATGATACTACTGTTTTCAACTAGCAATTTACTTCTAACTCTTAAATATATTATGTAAATAATTTCTACTCAATTGGTTAAAAGTAAAATGTCCAGATAGGTTTGAAGTCAGATTTTTTAATTTTTTTTTACCTTTTCCATGTAACATTTTCATCATGCTGAACCAATGAAAATTCATAATAATACAGTTACATGTATATGACAATCCTCTGAAAATGTTCCCATCTCTATTTGATAGTATGGTTTGCCTATGAACAAGAAGCAATGGGTGTGTGTGAGAGACAAGAGAGAGAGAGAGAGAGAGAGAGAGAGAGAGATATAGAAAGAGAAAGAGAGAAAGAGAGAGAGACAGATAGAGACAGATAGAGACAGAGAGAGACAGACAGACAGATATCTTTCTCTGTGTGTGTGTGTGTGTTGTGTGTCTCTCTCTCTCACACACACACACATACACCCATTGCTTCTGAATAGGCAAACCCTCTCTCTCTCTCTCTCTAATATATATTATATAGAGAGAGAGAGAGAGAGAGTCACATAATTTTTTTTTTTTTTTAAATTAACGGCCATGGAAACAAGCCCAATACCTACCAAGGTCTAACTCACATACCAATGCAGTTTGTCAGATACAGTATGGACAAGAATTGAAGAAGCACTCCCACTATATAAATAAAACTGTTTGTTTATACAATCATGCATGAAAATGCACAAAAGGCTATTTAAAATATTTGTAATATGGAAGACTGATCATAAACTATGGACTACATGTACATGTACTTTAGTTAATTTGTATTGAAATTAAGAATAGATTTCCATAATTAGCCCCTTCCCCCCCCCCCTTAAAAAAATACAAATAAATATATTTTAACAAATAAAGGGTAAGACAGTGACCTACAGTAATGTTCCTACTGCCCAAATGCCTCTTGTCCAGTCAAATCTAACCCACTGAGATGAGGAAGAAATGCAAAATATGTGTACCGGTAGTAAAAATGAGAATTAAGAAACACTTTATATCCAACTGGTTCTATGTTCCACTCATCCACACTGATGGTATGGTGGGTGGGATGCGTGTGAGGGTGTGGTGGGTGGGATGCGTGTGAGAGTGTGGTGGGTGTGAGGGTGTATTTTTGTGTGGGAGGTTAGCATTATATGAGTGGATGCTTGTTTGTGAGGGTGATGGTGTATGATGGCATGTCATACAGTTGTAAGTGTCATGACGTGGGTGTGGGATGAACATGTATGTGGTGTGTGCGCGTGTGTGTGTGTGTGTGAGTGGGTGAGAAAGAGAGAGAGGTACATTTAGCTCTCTTTCCTTTCTTATGGCTGGTATTCTTCAGGTGGAGAGTGAATTCTTTATGACCGAGCTATTCAGCGATTTGCTTTAATATCATTTCTTTTCTATCTTTACTACGTTTACATCCACTGTAGAAAGAAAATAATTAATTCTTGCCTGATGTCCTGCTCTGACTAGACTGACTATCAATACACCATTCATATTATTTCTCATATATATATATATATATATATATAAGGTCCAATAAATAAACTATCAAACAAGTAAACATGTGAAAAAGCACCTTTAAATCTTTCATCCTTAGGTCTATTTCATGGTCTATTTCCTGTCATGTGATCCCTCTACTGCCCCTTCCACCATGCTCAAATGAAGCTTGTAATGTTACCGGAGGCTTCGTTCAGTTAGTCTAGTTCCAGGATCATTATCTCATTTTTTACCTTGTAAAACTGAACATGTCAATGCTACTCTGGAAATGGTAATACTTTAAAAATCACTTTTAGAACTCTCTTTCTCATAAAATCTTGAATATGAGCATTTCTGCTTTGGCTCTCCAATTTCTCCATTTTTTTCTTCGTTTCAGACTTCTTAAAAATCATGTAGGCCTACTTTCATCAACAATTTTAAGAATACAAAAGGACCTTTCTTTGCATAGACCTAGTTGTTGGGAACTTGCACTGCTCAATCCCCTGAATTCCCCTTTCCATAAGAATTTTTTTTAAACACATTTTAATAAAATCTAAGGTGCTTGAGCCAAGCCTACAGGTTTCAGGTGGTTTCTTGGTGTACATGTATGTCCCATGTATTGTCAAGTCGACCCTTTAGTTGAACCATAGACCTACCACCACTGGTTGAACAAAGGTTTGCCCAACAGACTACGTATAGCTCGTTGCAGACCCTGGTTTTGGATATGATTACAGTTTTAGCAGAACAAATATGATCCATGTCATCTTTACAGGTAATAAGATATTTTTCACCTTTGATATACTTCTGAGGTAGGCTCAAGGGAAGATATTATATCCATCCAAACATATCAAATATACTTTTTAAGACATACCGGTATCTAAAACTTGAATGGCTGTTTCAATACTGAATTCAAACTATTTTACTCTAAAATACAGGAAGCCTCTTGGCAAATAGGTTAAAGGTATTACAAAGTTTTGGTACGGGGTCATGAATTTGGTTCAAATTAACATATTGGAAGCATGTGCGTTCCTACAATACTCATTGATCGTTTTCGCGGTTGAAATCGAGTCTAAAGTTATGAAATTATAAATAATAAACTCTTTATGTTGTATAGCTCCCTCTCAAGGTCAAGATATTAATTTAGCTATGAAACAATGTTTCTTGACTAAAATCGACCGATTAGCTATTCCCGTTTGGAAATTATATATCACAACTGCATATTCTGAGGTTTTCATGGTCGCAGCTACCATTGTACGGCCGTAGGCGCTATTTGAAATTTATCAAAATTTACCGGGAGCACCGGTAAATTTTTATATTTAAATTTTCTCGAAAACAGAAGTGTTTTAGGGGCTAGTTTTTTTAGTGCTTATAATACATCCACAGGGGCATCCAAATATATCAAAATTATAAAGATTCACTATCCACCCAATTTTCAAAATTTCCCAAAACTTTGTATTACCTTTAAGTGTCAAGTAGCCTCATCTTTTGCATCTCCTTCATTTAAGGTCATTGTGAATACCTGCAATTCATAGATTAATTACTAGACAGCTAAATTGATGATTTTCTTTCCTTTGATAGATAGTTATTAACTGTTGCATCCCTAGCAATATTTGGAGTCCATTGTCTTCCCCTTTTTTGAGAATCCGTGCAAATCTCCTCCTCAATGAATTACAGACATTCCAGTACATCGGCAACAATTTTTTTGAAACAATATTTAATTTCAGTCTTAAATGCAACCTAGATTGAAATTTTCATTTTAATTATTACATGTATACTATGTTACCGGTATATGGTTTTGTGTGCTTACATTAGATGCAGTAGGCCAATAATAGGTACGATTAAAATTGAAATTCACAAGCAGTCAGTGGTCCTCACGCAAAGACTGCTACTCTTTTTTTTAATTCTTCTTTTCTCACTTTCTGCAACAAAATATTCCCACAGGGCACTATAGTTTTACATGTTTACCCTGTACATGAACTATGGGAAGCCAAACAGACACCCCATGTGACTATGACGGTGCCTTGCCAGAAAGATATCTTAAGACATGTTCCTATGTCCCCCAACACAATTACTGCTCTCAAAATAAAGACGGGGAACAGGAAGGGGCCAGAATTAATTCTTTACACACTGTCAGGCGTGGATTAGTTTACTTACTGGGTTAAAGATAATTTCAGTTAAACTAATTAACAAAACTGTACCTCATCCACATGTAAACAGTTACAGTAGTCACATGGAATGTCTACAATACAAGTAGAATGCATACCTTTTGCTTGCATGGAGAGTGTGCATGTATATTATTTAAACAAATACTTTTGTTACCTAGACTTCTTTTATAGAAAAGGGGAAATTTCCATACAGTTATTCCTATATTTGTATATTCAGAGGTCATTATAAAAAAAATGTCCACAATTCTCTGTGAGCTTTCCCGAGCTAAATAGCTTTCCTTTGTATTTCTTTAAACTAAGACCAAAGTTTTTTTTAGTTTTCTTTGATGTGACAACATGATTTTTTACCTACTGTAAATGGATGGTAGCTACATTGTAACAATACACATTTATAGCATATGTAATTTTTAATTATAAAGGATCAAGCAAACTCTTAATGTTTTCTGCAGCATCTTAACTTTGTTTTTCATCTTGTAATCAAGACAGTGTGTTTTAATAAATTTATATTCTCTTAAATCATATAGTCAGACGATTCATCATCCAATCTTGTTGATAAACTGATCATTACAATAACACAAAAACTAGACATCCAAAATGTATTTCATACCGTGTTCTTAAATGTACTCATGGAGCCCATAAAAATGAAAATTCCACAAAATTTGATTGTAACAATTGTAAATGGTGCAGTAGAAGTCATTTGACCATCGTTAATCTTAGTGGATTTCCATCTAGGGCTAAATTGTGAGACAAGGAAACCATTCGGAGCAATGCCCGATTATATGACATGAACTATCACAATCAACCAATCACAGACAGGATATCAGGCTAACGCTCTATCAAAGCCTCTCTCTGATTGGCCATTTCCTGGCCTGACGTTACCCCGACCAATCATGGGACCCGGCATAAATCAAATTTAGTGAAACTCGTTAGTCATCTCATGCTGATCAACACCAATAGTTGTCCCATGGTATATCTTCTGCTGACAGCCAGAAAGGCGTTCACTCCTGTAATTTAATAATGAGCTAGCACCATCTGGCTCTCACCTGACCAAATGGCAGGTTTGATGATCAAGGAGTTTAGGAGTGAGTGTCTAGCTCTTTGTAGAGTAATCCATTTAGGGGTGTGAGACAGACTCGTTAATTATTTAAGACAATTTGGACGCATCTAATAGATTAAACAGCTGATTGTTTTCATCGCTTTGAGTGTAATCTGCAGAGACAAAGGAATCTTGTATCTCTCTATTACAGAGTGAATGGTGATTAGACTCTGAATGAAAGAAGAATTGATAAAGCACTTGCAGAATTTCTCACAGCTGTCTGAGTGAGTTAAAGTACATCCAATAACACTTATAGTTTCTGCGTTTCCTTTTTATACAATGGTGATTGATATGGCTGATTTGTAAAAAGATAACTAGCTGTTTATGGAATTAAATATGGATGTGAGATAAAGCTTAGCAGAAAGACAGCAATATGAAAAGGAGAATTCAATTCTTGATATTTGAGAAATTAAATGTAGAATGGGGATAAGAAAGAAAGAAAAAGACAAGAAGGCTGCAAGAATGATATAGACGCAGAGCAATACAGGCCTACTACAAAATTATCAAAATAATTGTATTATTGGAAAAAAGTTTACAAAGAGAAAACATAGCAACGATTTTAAGCAGTCCAAACAGATAGCAGATAACAAATATTTAAAAAAAAATCAAAATCAAATTAATGGGAGCAGGACGAGAGAATTAGGCCAAAGTAAACACTAGTCAAGTTCACTTGTACTATTATTTCTAAACACAAAATACAAGTGACAACAGAACACACATTCTCAGCACATTGTCATGAAACAGGGGGATGAAATTATGACTAACAAGGTTACCCTACACACAATATTCCAAATATAGCACTTCCAAGGGTTGCCCTAAATATGATTCATATCCCAACATTAATTTGAAATTCCCCTCAATAATTCTCTTCTTTATTTTGTTACCTCCCTCCATAAATGACAGATCCCTATTGGGATTGTAGCCTATGACACAGCACCTGGATTAAACTCACAGAAGACTGAGAAAAAGAATATCCAGTTTATCCTTAACTTCTACTTCTATTTCTATGGTAATACTCGTCAACGCCTGTTCAGCATCTAGATGAGAGTAAAGCATAGAGTCGACCAAAGCCAATATCATTATCATTATTATTATTATTTACCCCTTGTAATACCATTTGACTTTGAAATACCGGTGATGCAACACATTTCGTCACTGTTTTCACGAAGTGACGGTAGTGAAAAAAAATTGCATTCACTTTGCGTTACGATTTTCCTCGCTACCGTCACTTCGTGAAAACAAGGACGATTTGTTCAGGCCTTTATCTTAAGTTCAAAACATTGGGTTGGGGAAACGATGGAGTTAGTTTTAGGGTTAGAGACCTGGGTAAAGGTCTAGTTTTTGTGTCCATGGATGGAGTTGGTAACTTAATTAGCGTTAGGGGTTTGGTACAAAATGTTTGTAACTGGAGCATTTTTTGGTAAGGATATGTTATGATCATGGACCATAAGACTAACAGAAACCAACTCCACAACTATCTCGTGACATTCCTGTATCCTGAACATGAAACACACCCTTCCTGTTTGGTGGATAATAATAATATTTAATAATAATATTTAATTTTTATATAGCGCTTAATACAAATGTCTCTAAGCGCTTTACAAAATATACTATTACCCCGGTCATTGGATTCAGTGCTTGCCCGCACACACTGTGTGCACAATAATATACAGATCACAATTGTTTCATCTTCATTGAAACATACTATTGAGTAGTGTTCTATATTATTGTATTTCAAATTGTCTATGAAACAGAAATGTATGTATTCTTGTGGATAAAATCAAAGATAGGAAAGGAATTCCAAATCAGTGCACTACGACAGCTGCATTAAATTATGTAAATTGGGCTCAGGTTCTCTTGGCGTCTGTATGATTAAGTTGTTTTGTAAGCCTGACTTCATATATTAGGCTCAATCACTCGTTCAAATTTGGGGAAGACGGTGGAAAAAGATGAACTAAAGAGCAGAGCACAGTTAAAGGGAAAGTCCACCCTGATATTAATTTGGTTTTAATAGAAGCAGAAACATGACAGAAACATGTCAGTGAAAGTTTGAGCTTTAAAAAAATATTTAAAAAAAATAAGCAACATATGAATTTTTGAAGGTGCAATCAACCAAAAACAAATTGGCAACTCTGTCATGTACATGTATCTTATGAGGTCACCTCCCTCATTTTTCTGCTTCTATTAAAACCAACTTAATATCAAGGTGGACTTCCCCTTTAATGGTTTGAGAATGAAGAAGAATAAAGAATCTACATGTAGAACGATACCCATCACAGTACAAACTAACGTCACCAATGAACTGGAAATGTGACAATTACTATCTAGCAAGCAATGCTAAATATAAACTGAAGTTCCTGTACCATGCATTGTTTGAGACTATCAGAGAATAGATTGGATTTATGTTTTAAAGATTGTTATTTAAAGAGCACCACAAGCTTCTTCTAAAAAATGTTTAAACAGTTCATCTTGGGTTTTATTGTTGACTAAAAATAAAAGCCTAATAGAATTCAACATTACAACCTATATGGAAGACTAAATATACTAATAATTTATTTTAAAGAAATTTAACAATATGGTATCCAATTGCTATTAAAGCAGCTAGCAAGCATTGCATGAACTACATATTGATATTTGTGAGCATTGAGCAGTCTCATAATTCCTCTGTTAAAAGCCAAAAGGGCATTAACTCATAGACTTTAACATAGAGTTATAGCCCTTCTTGCTCTGAACAGACGATACTGTACATATGTATACATCTGTGCACCAAAACAATTACATGACAAACAAGTGTAGGATAACTTTTAGACTATTTTTGACTATTTTTCTTAGAATCTTGTTTCACCATCGGAATTTACACTCCTCCTTTAACATACCACAATCAAATCACTTAGAGGATGCATCAATAAATGACCGCATGGTGCATACAATAATATTTGCTATCTTTAGATGCCTCAATTCATGGTAACACCTTAAAATGGAATTGTGCTTCAATTTAATCAATCAAGCTGTCAAACGAAGTACCTCATGACTATTCAGAGTCAGACAATTGAACATAATGATCATCTTACGGCTGAAACCTTTGTGTGTGGGAAAGAACTGACAACATATAAATGCCTAGCCGCAAACCATGGGATGTTTTTGAAATGCATTCCAAATGAGAAACAAAAATTATTTCTGTTTTCTTATTTCGAACTTGAAAGAGGATAAATCATTTTGGATAAATACTTTGGATGTAATATACATGTAAAACAGTTGTTTTTCTGCAGGCATGACTCTCAACATTTCGGTACAAAAACTCCTGAAACACAGATTTATTTATTTTTTCATCAGAGAGGAAATGATATCTTAGGGGGAAAGAGTAGGCCAGTAACCCAGCATGAACCAAACTCCATCTATTAATTATTTCTTTCTTTCATTTTTGTTTGAAACAAGAGAGTTCTAAAAAGGGGTGATAAAAGACTTGAGATGACAATGTGAGTGAGGATGGGCCCAAGCAATGCAAATAAAAAGATCTTTGACAAGAAACTTGTCTCATGGAAGCTGATTCAGCAAGTTCTTTTGTGGTTTAACAAAAATTAATCTTCAGTATACAGCAGAAAAGGGGGAAAAGAATTACATGTTTATGTATAGTATATTTACCAGAGGTGTGTGGACATTACCTGTATGTTCAGCTGAGTCAATGAAAGTAAGGGTCTCGCAATAAAGGCATTGGTTTTCAAGAAGAAGAAAATGCGCAATTACTGCCACTGAGGAACTTTGGGGGCGCTGCCCCTAAGTCCCCTCCCCTTTGGGGGTACATATCCCATTTGGGCAACTTTAGATCTCCCTTGCCTAAGGATGATTCCTACCTACTTTGGTGAAAATCTGGCAATGCATTGTTGAGATGAAGTTGAATAGGTAACAACTTTACAAAAGACGGAAAAAAAGCGATTGCAATAGCTCACTTGAGCTAAAAATAGGCATGAAGAGCTGCAGACTCCAATCATATTTGACTCTTTAATGAAGTCTGTTGTGTGCCGTTTCACCCCATCATGAGAGTTATTAATCATGTCGTTGATCCAAGGCCTGATTCGAGACAATACATAATGTGACATGACAGGTTAATGTTGTACTTTCAACGTTTTTACAGGCATGTTGTAATCCACAAAACAGGCTGTTGAGGTGTTGTGTGCAAAATGAGCATTGTCATGTTGGCTATCCCAATTTTCGAACACTGCGCAGAGTCACGTATTAGGATCTATACAGAGCTGCTACATGTACATTGTAGCTTACAACCTGTTAACATCGTTATGCTCCCATGACAATCTTCAATATCATGTGCAGTGAAACCTGTCTAATTGATAAAGACAACTCTAAGGAATCATAAAAAGCTGTCATATATAAGCAGGTGTGGTCTTTAAGTACATGTTCCTTTAGGGCAAGTTCCAATGAGAAACCATATTTAAGGGAAACAAAAAATGTGGTCGTAATAGACAGGTGGTCTTTATAAACAGGTGGTTGCTAAAGCAGGTATCACTGTATTATATATATATGTGTATTTTCAACATTTATTGAGGTACATGTACATGTATGTTGTAATTTAGGCAACAGGTTATCAAGATGTTCTGTGCAAAACAAGCATTGTCATTTTGGCCTACCGGTATCCTAATTTTCGAAACACTGCACATAGTTATATACCACCAACATTACAGTAGCCTCCAGGTTTAAGCATTGATCTAGCTCTCACAAATGAAATCTAGATTTGACTGTTTTGCCCCATTTATTGCTCTACCTGGGAGAGTGAATTCTGACTTCTTGTATCTACACCGATCCCTGGCAAACATCAATCATCAACAGGCAGGCCGTATCCTCTATCGGTCCTGAAGCACGTACATCTGGCCCAGCCTGAGGGACCAACATACAATCGGGAGCTTATTAGATATTACCCTTAACCCACAACAGGTTCCTTTATTAACCCTTTCCTTGCTGCATATAGAGGAGCGTGCTGCCATTAGTTCAGTTAGTATTCAATTAATTCAATAATGATAACAATAATATAATGCACTTCTATTGCGTTATCAATCTAGTAAACTCTTCTGAGGCACATTATGAAATTAAGAAAGTTGGAAGAAGACTGGATAGAACAAAATGTGTTTATAATAACATTCACGTATGATATACTTTCGTAAACAGAACTGTCTTAGAGAATCAAGAGTTTTTAAGGAACATATTTGAGCTGGTAATTGATTTCATAAACATGAGGCAACAGCTGAGAAAGCAGGGTAGAATTCAAGGATTATGTAAGAGGACTGCCAGTAAAGAAGGAGGGGAGGAGGTTATTCATAAGTGCCATTTCCTTCTTGTACCATTGTACTATAAAAAGCACATCCTTAATTGAAGCTTTACACCTGAATTAGAAATGATAATTGCATGATATCTTCCTTATCAGGGGCAGAATGAACTGCAGAGCTAATGTAAATTAGCCCAAAAAAACACAAAAACAAAAACAAACAACAATTAAAAAAAGAGAAGAAAAAAATTATACAAAACAACACTAAATGTGGAAGTTACGGAAATGAAAAGCTATCTAAGATATTGAAAGGCTTTTCTTTCCCATTTACATTATGGTTCAAACATTATGACTTTACTAACATCATTTGCCCAGTATTATAAAATAGGCTTCATGTTTATCATGTATAATTATGCTGCTAATTGAAGTTTGATTGAGAAAGATTAGTCAAAGGATCAAGAAATTGGTTCTTTTATTAATGATGTAACATTTGTTACCGGTATACCCTAATCGCATTATCAGCTACACTTTTCCAACTAGTAATGGTTTACTCAGCAAGATGTCTTAAAGGTAAATACCAGTTTTGGAAACGCCCCAATTTCAAAAAAAGAAATGGAAGCTCTTATTACCAATCATGTGAAAGAATATGTTTTGAATATTACATGATGATAAAAAAATTGACGGGAAACCGCCTACTAATTGATATATTTGGTAAATTAGTGTATCTCTTGCCTGTTGAGAGATATGAAATGCACGTGCCGCGCACGTGTGTGTTGTCCCATATACATCTTTCTGTGTACAGTGCTTCTAACTTTATGAAGACTTGGCCAAATTTCTTATCATTTTGATGATTCCCGAACCTTGCAGTACATCTGTGCTAGATGATCAACCTTTTCTGATCGATTTCACAACGTTTCTTTCACAATGCAATGGCATGACCATAACTGGTCTTCAGTTTTAACGTCGGGTTTGGATTGGAGGACCTACGATTCCACAACACTGCATTGCTAAAGTAGCTAAAGGGCCAGAAGGGCATTATAGACCCTTTTCATATTATTATGGGTAGCAGAGGAGTAAAGCTGGATTAAAGTCTAGACTTAATTTGAACACTATCATCTCTCAATCCGCACTTGATGTGGACTTCTCAATCTGCTTCGAGACTAGGATTGAGTCCGTATTTAGTCTTGATTGGAAGTGGATTCTGTTTAATGTAAACACTATCTTCACTACTTGATACAGATTGAGATGAGGGAGGGGTGATGGGTAGGAGGGAGTAGGAGTTGCATTGATAGGGCTCGTATCAAGAGAGAGGCAGGACTGACGAGCAGCATTGTGTTTCACTTTACATTCAGAATAGTTGAGTAGACTAAAAAACTGATGTGCAACCTGTACTAGAGCTCTACCCTAAGCAAATGCCCTATAACCATGAACTTGCCTGTAATAAGAGTTCCTTGACCTGCTTTATCCCTGTACAGCAGCTTTGAACTTTCAGCAAGCGACAGGCGAGAAGAAATTCAATCATTTATATCATGCTATCATCATCTAAAACTCTGAAATGTGGAATGAAGATAAACCCCTCAAGATACCATGGGAATGCAAAATGATCGGAGGTAAAATCATCTTAATGACCTTAACCTCGAGGTGACAATTATTTCCTGTACAATGCTGAGTTCAGATGGCAAATTTGCTGCAAGTTTGTGTCAAGAACTATAAGGAAATTTATACATGTATTTTATAAAGTGTTTTAAAACTGTTTTGAATGCATTTTAATTTTATGTATTTTTTATGCATGTGCTACTATGTAATATTTGAGTTGAGAAATACAAAAATCTTGAAAAAGAAACAAAAAATTGCTGCACACAGTTTGCTTAATTTATGAACTTTAAAAGGGCTCTTTATATTGTTATTGATATATGACTGGCAGACCATTTTGATTTTGTTATTCATTGAATCTACGATGCTTTCTGTGCAGGATATATTTTGAGAATAGAGTGTGTTATCGGGTGGAATTTCAAATTCGTAGACGAGATGTAAATGTAGATGAGTGATATCAAGCGCCAAAAGAAAAGTATTGACATGAATCGTTCATGACATACAATATTGCAAATGAGTTTATGAATGAACTGCATTTATATGAAATACCACATGGAGAGAGAGAGAGAGAGAGAGAGAGAGAGCTAAAGAGTGAAGAGGACATATAATGAGGCACTGAAGTCTCAAGCACAGAAGACTTAGATGCAAGCATAAGAATATAAGAAACCTAATAATTGGCACAAGTTCAGTATTAAAGTAAACCATATAATCGATAAAATCTACAAAATTTACAAGAAAACATGAGAGTTGTGAGGCATACTAAAAAGTGGGGAGCAGGGTGCCAACAGGACCTTGACCATATAAAGGCATATATCCATATCTCAAATAACCTGTCATCTTTGATGAAGATACATGTAATGATAGCATCTCGTTACTTCCTCCAAACCTTCCTTTCCTGACCCGAGGACAAGATAAACCATCAAAATCAGAGATCCTGTCCTGAGAAGTCAAGAACCCTTTCCTCAACATCACAACCTTGTAGACGTGTCAATTGGCTCTGGCCAGGTCTTGACATATCAACACCAGGTTGGACCAGGTTTCACAAGGAACAAGTCCAGACTTTGAAGAAGATATTCTGTTCAAAAGGTTTCTCAAGTTCCACGACCATCCCTTGTTTACATTGCAGCATTTCCACGGACTCAAATGAGACATAGCCTACAATGTTTAATACATGTACATTGTATATACAGTAATAAGCTAAATATACAACTTATAGGCATTTCACCATTGACGGAATGACTAGTCTTTGTTCAATCATATTTGAGACAAATATGGGCAGCATAGAGTTATAACATGATCGCAAAACAGACTTGTGCATCGTCTATTGATATGCTACATTGATAATATCTTATGACTATGATTTTCTATACGCAGTACAACAGGGTAATTGCTCGTACTTTTATTTCTTAAAAGTCTCTATAATGTTTTTAAGTAAATGCATGTGGGTTTTAAAAAAAAACATGAATGTAAGACAGAATAAGATGTGCTCAAATAAAAAAGCTCTTGACACTGTTACCATGCATAGCAGTCAAATAGGAAAGACACTAAATAAAAATAGAGAATCACAGATGTAGTTTCCAGTTTAATTTCAACCTCGCAGCTCGGAACCGTCCCTCTCACACTCCACCCATGAAAATAGGGTCATGGTTTATCTCCATGGGTGGTGCCGCGTCTTTAATGAGTTAATCCCCGTCTCAACGCTGGTTACGTACTGCAGAATGCCTGCCAACCCGGCCTGAGATCATCCATTAATCTGCCCGTAAGCTCAACATTGAAATGAAAAGATTGTTTGGGAGATATCCTTGGGATTGGAACCTCAACTTGTCAAAGTTAGGACAAAGAGACAGGACGCAGAAACACCCAAAACTGCTCATTTCAACAAATCTAAACCATTTGTTTTCTCTTTAAAAAGAGCAAATGTGACCTACATAATATATGATTATGATGGATATGATAAGAATCAAAGCAAATGTACTCACAATCTGTATTGTAACTGAATAATACATGTTTCCTACTTTCTTTACCTGATGAAAACATAACATTGATAAGACACTGTCTAAATGATATTGATGCAATTGATGGGGGGTAGGACCACAGACAAGGATGAATTGAAAGAGAGATTTAAAACAAGGGAACTATGAGAAAAATAAACATGAGGATATGTGCAGTTTGCCTGTAATATGCTTATTACATGTATATGCTAGAGATTATCTCTGTATTAAATGCAGCTAATATGCAATACGGGTATGCACAGTATCCATCAAAGAAGGATACCTAATTAAGCAACTGCCCTCCATATCTCACTTACACATTATAACCCAATCCTCAATACCTCATTCAGAAATGAAAAGATTTCGCTTGGTAAATGTCTAAAAGCTTTGTAATCAGCTACATGTACATGTACATGCAGGTTCTTGTAGGCCTAGATGTGAATTCATTACCAGCATTTTCGGGACACAGATAAACTTAGCAGATATGTAACATGTTATACAAACATGCTGCACTTAGATGTCATGCTAGCCAGTATGATAAAATGAAATCTATATTAATTGTAAAGTATACTTTACCTTTTATCAAAGCTGGCCACAAGGAATTCAATACTATTATTCCTGAGTCGTTTCCCTTTGCCAGTGTTAGGGTACGGTGAGAATCCTTGCTCACCAGGCATACTGTTCCCTTGTGTCAAAAGAGACTCATCCGAAGGGTCCAGAAAGGTATTGTCCGCCTCACACATGAGATCATCTGAAGCTAAAGAGTCCAGGTCACTCGAGTCGAATGACTCTGACCGCAGCTTGTTCCGCATGGCTGAGAGTTGAATGTGGGAGAGGGCATACAAAGCTCGTGATGTTTTAAGAGGGACAGGACTCGTGACTGATCGGACACGAGTCAGGACTACTTCGTCGCACTTCTCTTGATCCTGCCCAGCTGTCTGGCCAGCATTGTTGGTTTGAGAGCACGGCGTGGAGTGTTGCGGAGTGATCAGTGTTGCTGCTGTACGCGGAGTGCGGATGGCAGATTTTTGTCGTTGGGCGCGAGCTGAGCAGCTGTCACTGCCAACACGGGTCCCTGCTGGTTGAACAAATGCCTCATGCCTTGAGTCAGATTCTGGGTTGTTATTTGTGGGGCCGCTGCTGGCTGAGGCAGTTGAGCGCTGGGAAATTGGCGCTTCCTCTCTCCTTGCTCCTGCACTACGAGGGCTTTCCTGTCGCTCAGTCACCGGTTTCTGACTCGGCTCCCCGACCGCACTTCTTGCTTTGCCTGCCAGCGCTTTCTGCCTCTCACGTCGAAGGTTGGCATTGATCCGAGGTGATGCAGCTGCTGCAGCCTGCAGGTCAAAGTTCAAATTAACAAGGCTCTGAGGAGTCGGCGCAACTTTGACTGCCTTCTCTGCATCACTGTTGATGTCATAGCTTCCTCTTGTCAGGGTTTTCTCCTTTGAGCTATCTTCAGACTCCCAGCCTGAGCTATCATAAGTATATGCTCCTTCCCTCTTGGAATGGGCGTGCTTAGGGCTTACACCGGGGCTAAGAGATTCTACAGGAGCAACAACGGGGTACCGATGTAGCCCAGGGACACTACAAGATTTGACTGTTACTTTGGTAGCTACGTCGTCTATAGTAGGAGAGAGGGAGCTAGCCGACCCGCTCACGCTCACACAGCTTGAGGTGATGTCAAGATCGGAGGGTGTGCTTCCTTGTCGTTTGACCCCTCGTGGCTCATCAGTGAACACACTCTTGTAGGGCTTGGGTCCTCCGATGAGTTTGGACAGACTTCCGGGACTAGACAGACTAAGGGATGACCCTGAGCTTAAGGTACTGGTGACAGAGGAACAACGGGCAATATGCTGATAGCTGTTTGTTTTTACAGGACTTAAAGGGATGATATGGGTTGGGGATTCTGGCCTCTTCTGATTGATGTTAGCATTGATCTCCCGATCTTCATTGCCATGGTTACCTGCATCCTTCTTAGTATTCTGGTTCTGGAGGTGCCAGACATCCCCCTCGTATTCTGGGTTGATAAAGCAGGTGGAGGTCGTGTTGCTGTTTGACAGAGCTGTCCTGACTTTTGATTGGTTGTTCCCATTCTGCTCCTCCTCCTTCACCTCTGTCAAGCATCTGTTATAGGAATCTACCACCTGTGATGTGGACTTGTCCTGGTATATGGGCGGGGCTGCCTTGGGTGTCTGGGTTTCCTTGGGGATGGATGTCTTGGTGTTGGATGAATTTTCATTCCTCTGCTTCTTGGACTTGGTAGATGACTTGGATGAGGTGGTGCGGTCCGGGGAGGGGTTGTTCTTCTTGCGACGGAAGGATGGGAGTTTGGGCATGAAGGAGCGTTTGCCCTTCTTAGGGTTCTTATCCTCACTGGATGACATCCTCTCATCATCTGCCTCATCTTACTCCCTGTAAATCACAAGAAAACAAAAGAAAAGAAAAGAAAGTATTAATACAGTAAAACCTGCTGTAGAGACCTCTCTACAAAGACCACATTTTCTGTTTTCCCCTGAGTTGTGTTTCTCACTAAAATATGTACTGAAGGAACCTGTACATTCAGTCCACCTGTCTATAAAGACTGCTTTTGTGCTTCCCTTGATCAATCTTCATATAATACAGATACAGATTTCACAGTATACATCAGTGAAGTGTTGTGCTGCTTATACATTATAGTAGGCCTGAGTCATGTCGGGATTTTCATAAACCGGGTCCCGACGGCCTTGCACCGATCGGGACCCGGTGTCCCGAAATCAGCTCGCAGGATTTGTCACTTGCCTCTATAAAAAGCGCATATCATCAGTATGTCCCTTAAAAGTGACCTTTTTTATCAGTATAAATAAATCAACACATGCATACCTCGACACAGATTGGTATATTCTTCCATTTGACATTATTTTCATCCATGATTGGCGATGTTTAGTGCCATTATCGTGCCTCTCAAAGTAAAAGAACTCGAGCAAAAATATAAAGACAACATTCGAGCCGCCATTTTGATTCATGCAGCTTGAATAAATCGGGTAAAAAAATATGAATGTTAGAATAACAAAACGGCTTTCTAAAAAATTCTTCTTTACAACATACCGATCAAATAATTTGTTAAAGACAAATAAATATTTATCTCTTAATTTAATTTTATTTAAACATCGCATGCTTTTTTTTTAAAGCTGAAAATTACTTGGTAATCACAAGAAGTTTCGATACGGATAGCTGTTGCAAGGCAACTAAGACTAGTCTCGGAAAAATGCGCAGTGCTCGTCGTTAGCTGTAAGGCGTGCCAGAACGAACCCAAACAAAGACGTGGTCGTAAGAGAAAAAAATCATTAAAAGCTACGAGAGCACATGTTGGAAAGACAACTACTCACGACGAGGAGCACTGCGCATTTTCCGAGACTAGTCTGAACTTGCCTTGCAACAACTATCCGTATCGAAACTTCTTGTGATTACCAAGTAATTTTCAGCTTTTAAAAGAAGCGTGCGGTGTTCAAAATCAAAGAAAATATATATATTTTGTCTTTTAAAAATTATTCGATCGGTATGTTGTAAAGAAGCGCTTTTTAGAAAGCCGTTTTATTATTCAAACATTAATGTTTCTTTCAACCTGATTTATTAATCCTGCCGAGAGACCCGGCCAGTACAGTAGCTGGCTAGTAACTGGCAAAAACAACCCCATGGGGCGAACTGCTTTGCAATTTATATCAGCAGTTCGAATTGATTCAGGATGGGCTAGAATATGATTGGTAACAATTAAATACTTAAGTTTTAAGGTGGATTGATTTTAGTGGTGTGCAAAACTGCACTTTCTTACATATTTCTTTATTTTTTTCGGAGCGTCGGTTCTCAAAAAACGAAACCGGGACCCGACGGCAACGGTCGGGTCCCGGTGTGATCGACCGTACCGACTCAAGCCTACATTATAGTACTACCTGTACCATATATATGTAATAGGATAAATCGGGATGACAGGGGGTAATAGGAAGAAAAATTGGAAGAGTTTTCAAATAATGTTCTCCCAGCATTGATCCACACTTCATTTTTCTCTTCATCACAAAACAATGATATAAAAATGGTCTGTATTTAATAGTCCAGTGGAAAAAAAATCAAGCAAAAAACATTGTCAGATTTTTGTTCCTATTCATCCTGTAATGAGGTATTGAGGGGTAAAAAAATTATCTCAAATAAAGTGTACAAGGGCACTTTATGTACAGTACATGCATGTATCAGTCAAAAAATAGAATTGGCTTGTGTGCCTTCACAGGTACATGTAATATTGTGCCCAAATCATAATGATTTTTACCATCAATTAAATTGAAATTCCCTCTTCTGTTTGAAAATTCAAATAATCGCTTATACTTGCATTCGCCTGTCCAGATTTTTACAAGCTATTGTAAATAGCCTAATTGTAAATACAGTACAGTAACAACAATAACAGGTTCTTAATGAAAAATTGAATTAAGAGGAAAGCAGATGAATATATACATTGTATATATTATAAGTGAAAAAGATATTGCATAGCTGGAGTGATTACAAAAACGGCTAAAAAGAGCCTTGCACTATGAACCGTCCCTGCTAATGGTTGCCATACATCAAATCATAATAGTCGGCCCATACATTACTTGCAAGGTGCCCTTTGAGTTAAAGTGCAATCCAACCAATGTAATAAGTTCAGTTGTATGTAAGCAGAAAAATAGGATGAACAGAATGGAGAAAGTTTGAAATAAATCGGACCAATTTATAAGAAAGTTATGAATTTTTGAAATATGAGATCACTAAAGTCCTTGTGAATCTACAAAAGTTTTCTGCCTCTATATTACAGAGACATAACCCATTCAACCAATTTGAAGAACTGATACCTATTGTGATTACCACTTTCAAATTCTAACTTTCTCGTTCATTCTGAATGAATCAGGAGAGCTTGGGTATTTGTTTCTAGTTCATCGTGACTGTACCATGGACCAGTGATGGCCTGGTGGTAGAGTCGCTGCCCGGCAAGCAGTAGATGGCAGGTTCAAGTACCGCTGGTTCCAAGATTTTTTCTGACTTGTTTTTCAATACAGATCTATCAATCGATGTTATTTACTGGGTGTAAGCCACAAATGTGTTTAAATAATGTACTTTCCTCTTGAGTATAGTTTGCTATCAAGGTTTGATTTCCCTTTCGAGGGAGTCCTTCTCAAAAAACAAAACAAAAAAAATTACTCATCACTAATTACAAAGAACTGTTACTGAATACATCCTGAAATAAAAATACAGGCAACTACATGTAATTAAGCAGAATATTGTACAATACAGTGTATCTCATTCTGTCGTTTCATATTCAGCCAATCATAAAAAACATACACATGAGCTTCTGTTCTGGACTGCTTGTCATCATCCAGATTGTTTCTACTACATGTATACATTGTATGTCCGTATAATCCAATTATAAGAAATGAAATAAATAAAAAAGAATATACCCCCATCTATCGTTATGTACAGGACTAGATGAGAGACAAAGCTTATTAACATATCCTTACTCAGCCAGTGCCATTAAGAAAATCAATAGCAATTACTTTCCCTCGAACTGCATCAAGGCAATGTGGTGCCCACCTATATGGTTCATTTAACATCCTACGTTGAGACAAAATTGAATTACACCTTTCCCCCATCTGCCTATTAAATCTTGACTCTACTGTCAAATGGTAGTTTTCTAGTTCTCATTCATATTGAGAGGGGTACGAGACATTTTGTATGATAACTATTAATATGCTAGTTACCATCAGTAATGAATTATTCTGGTGGGGATGTTGTGGGAAGAAACAGAGGTTTGGTCATCAAACCACCCCCCCCCCCCTCCCATCGACCAATTACTACACATGCATGCCTCTACACACTAACAGACGGAAACCACAGATGCATTGGCACACAAAAGCTACAAATGTATGCCTACAACTACAAATATAATATTTCAAAATGGGGCTCATGCACATATATGTATATACAGACCCCAAAATTTCACATTTAAGCCCTTCTCCCCCTCCTAAAAAGGGAGGATTTTCGGGGTATAACCTTATTACAAAATGTGCTGCTGAAGAGTGTAAAATGGTACGTGAACTAGTTTCCCCAGGGCTTAGTTTGCTTGAGATATGACTGCATGGTCGGCTGTCTCATTGTGGTCGGGACAAAGATTCACAAGTTCAAGCTTTGAACATACAGGTACCACAGTAGCCACAAACCTTAATACACTTCCTGACAAAGGATCACTTGCAGAAATGCATGTCAAATACCGGTACTAAATCTACAAGATTTGCATGGAGCCTAAAGAGCATTAGCTCATTCCAAACACTGGACATACATGTACATAAAGAGATTATACATAAACATACCGTACCCTTAAATTGATATTAAATACATGTATATGTCTGACATATAAATGTATTACTCTTTTAAAGGTACATGTAATACAAAGTTTTGGTATGGGGTCATGAATTTGGTTCAAATGAACATATTGGAAGCATATGCGATCTCCTACAGTATTCAGTGATCGTTGTCACGGTTGAAATTGAGTCTCTAAAGTGATGAAATTGTAAATAAAAAAGTCTTTATGTTGTATAGAGCTCTCCCTCTTAAGGTCAAGATATTAAGTTAGCTTTAAAGCAATGTTTCTTGACTAAAATTGACCGATTTGCTATTCCTGTTTGGAAATTATATATCATAACTGCATATTCTGAGATTTTCATGGTCCCAGCTACAACACATGTACATGTACCATTGGATGGCCGTATAAGCTATTTGAAATTTATCAAAATTTACCGGGAGCACCGGTAAATTTTTATATTCAATTTTTCTCAAAAGCAGAAGTGTTTTAGGGGCTAATCCTCAGGGCCGGCATCCAAATACATCAACATTTAAAAGAATCGCTATACGGCCATTTTCAAAATTTCCCAAAACTTTGTATTACCTTAAATAAGAAGTTAGGCTCGACTAACATGTGTGCTATTATCTGGCCCCTTTTACCCACCAATACCGGTAGTTTATATACATTGTATGAAATGTATTACTGCAGAGCTGCCAACTTTGTGCGACCAAAAAAAGGAATCATGATGGCAAAAAAAAGGAATTTCAAGCAAAAAAAAAGGAATTCATTAAAACAAAACTTAGAACCACGCGCGACACAATTCCAATGATTCTTTTTGAGAATACTTTTCTCTTCAAGTATGTTCAACCTTAGTTTTTTATTGAATTTGTGATCAAAATAACATATTAGGGCAGTTGTTTGACGTGCGGTATGTAAAAAAAAAAAAAAAAAAAAAAAAAAAAATTATTAAAAAAAATAAATTAAAAAACGTATTTTGTGAAAAAAAAAACGTAATTGGGATTAAAAAACAGAATAATTCCGGGAAAAACGGAATGGTTGGCAGCTCTGTTACTGTATTGCTGTTGGTAAATCAAATCAAATCAAATGTTTAAAAAAACATACATTATACTCTATACAATATTTACAGTGTACATGAGTCGATTATGGGGGTTGTTTTGAAATGGAAATTCAAAGGGAAATCTGAAGTGCAGTTATGCAAATTGTTGCCGCTTCAAGTTCAAGCTGTCAGTCAAACACGCATTCAGGGTGGACTGGCCAAAACAGGCAATTCAGAGTTGAAGTTTGTTGACGAACGAAGGGGGTCAAGTCTTTAAAGGTGCACTGTAGAACTGGCAATAGTCAAAGAGGAGTAAATAAAAAAAAAAAAAAAAAAAAAAAAAAACATTTACAGTCAAACCTGTGTTGGTGCCTTGGTGGCCACCTCTCTATAGTAATCATGCATTTTGTATCCCTAGAGAGAGGAATGTGTTTTGACATTCATCCACTGTATTCACGTTTTACTCAGAAAATATCACAGTTGACATATATCAGGACTGATAGTTACACTGGTAATTTGCCTCCCAAAAATGAAATATCACTCAAATGTTCTTTTCCTTCAAAAAAACAAGATGCTTCCTTCATATATTTATGTTTGGAGTGGCTAACCGTTAGTTCATGTTTTGTTTGACTTTAATGCCATACACATGAACATAAATGTACATTGATTAGTAAATGCCTTTAATGTACTGTAACTCTTGTTATCTTAGTGACCCCTACTCCTAAGAGGAGTACAACCTATGGATACATCCTGCCACGGTGCTTGGGAGGATTTCCTTTAGGCAGGCACTTATCTTGAATCTGCATTAGAATTGAGACACTGACTAACCTTGATAAAACACATGCACCTCATGGAGTCGGGCTAACTCGGACCAGGGGACAACTCGACCCAGGTACAAAAACGGTCAGTTTTTGCATGTTTAGGTTTAGGGTTAGGTTTAGGGTTAGGGTTAGGGTTAGGGTTAGGGTTAGAGTTAGGGTTAGAGTTTAGGGTAAAATGACAAAAAATGACAGTTTTTGCAGCTGGGCCGAGTTGTCCCCTACTCCGAGTTAGCCCGGATCCCACCTCATACATTATTGCTCTCCAGTTTAGTTCTTACACTAATCAATTCCCATGTTCATCCTTGAATCTATACACTCCATGTATGGTACTACATACATTCCCAATCTTATCTTAATCCTAATTGTAAGCTTAAGCTCAAACCCAACTGCAATCCTAACCCTAACCATAACCCTTTGAGGAAATAAATCCTCGAGTGATTGTCAACAGGGAACTGTTTCTCAAAGCCTTTTTTCAATGAAAAATTACAAAAATCAGTGACAAACCTGCTGATAAGTGATAACCAATCAAAAGAAAGGATTTCACTTGCTTACTGTATAACAAAAACTGTCGTTTGTCACTGATGACATGTTTTGTGGAACAGGGCCCAGATCAAATGTTGGATTACCAACCCTATTAATTACCCAATGCAATCACAGTAAAAGAAACTGTCTAAAAGTCTGAAACCAACTCGTTCGTTCGTGTCTCCTTAGATCAAGATTAATGTATTACTGAGAATGGTTCATTACATATTACTTGTACATGTACATTAGATGAATACTGTAAGGTTTTGGAAACATCAAAATTAAAATAAATTCACTCAATGTTGCTGAAAAATTATCAATTTTTTTTCCAGCTATCTCTAGACAAGTTGACAAATTTTGAGTAAGAGGTCATTTAAGGAGCAGTCATTTTCACTTAGGGTACACATTTCTGGATATTCTTGTGACATGAGAAAGCTTAACATTTTTCATCCACCTTCCCTTTAATAACATCCGTTAATGCTGTGCAACAGCCAAGCTGATTGGTCTTTCAACACTTTACAGCTAGAAGCCTAGCTAAGCCCGATTGGCTGTTGGCTGAATTGAGAATTATCTTAGAAATCACAATCAATCATTTGGTGACACAGAGTAACTTGTGACACCGTGACATTCAGGTTCAACAGTGTACACATGAATGGAACATGATGGATTTATGAATTCACATACTATGTTTAATGTCAATGATGACATACAGGTACATGTACATGTACAACAGGCTCCTTTAAAGGTACTATGTCCCATTTGCAGGCCCAAAAAATGAAAAGGTTATATTCCAGGCATTTGAAAGACAATACTATAATTTCGAACATCCCTAAAAAAAAGGAGGCTTGAAAATGTCTTTAAGTGGGAAAATAACGACTATTACATGTACATGTACCTGTAGATGTCGAATCGACTTAGGAGCTATAGAGCCATTTAGTAATAGTCTGATTTTTCAGACCATATACCGAATGGTCGTACGTTTTATGCTGCGCAAAGATCCAATCAGTTTAATTTTGGCCATTACAAGAAGTGGGTTATTGATGTAGACAAATGCTCATGTACCGTTATTACCAAAGATGAAAAAAGCCATTCAGTCACTCAATAGTGTCTGACAGTGAAGTCTAGCAAGTAAACGGGTTTCCTTGCATAATTTGAATATTAGGACACTGCTAAGGTTTATATTTCAGATAGTACATGTCATATTCATAATTTCTGCAAAGTTCTACAGAATTTGATGTTGGCTGCAAAAGGGCCATATATGTATATCGTCCTTGTTTTCACGAAGTGACGGTAGTGAGGAAAATCGTAACGCAAAGTGAATGCAATTTTTTTTCACTACCGTCACTTCGTGAAAACAGCGACGATATGTAGTATCTTTAACACAACAGAAAAAACACTGATCTCTTACTTTTATCACTCTTTTTGTCTGGTTAATGCTTACAATGTAGTAATGTCTTTCCCCCTTTATTTTCCTTCACTTATTTACTTATTCATTCATCAATTTATTTAATTGTCAATTCATTAAATATATTATCATTATCATTATTATTATAAATTCATTATTATTATGATCATTATTATAAATATATATATATATATTTTTTTTTTAGGGGGGGGGGGGGGGTCCTTGGACACCAGTCCAGTATGACTAAATGTACATGAACATTATATACTATTATATACCTCACTTAAGAAATCCAGCCATCTGATTGGTCGAAATTGCATTCATAAACTTCAACTATTCCTGTAAAATTCCAAACCCATGTAATAGTTCTAAAAAATTGTTCTAAAATCCCAGTTACCATGGTTACAGGGAAGATAGTTCAGTCTTGGTGAAATACCCATAGGTTCACATGTTAAAAACTGGTCTGAGCGATCGAGGATACCGTACGTGTGCGATGAATTGGTCGGTAATTTCAATACAATTGAATCTCGATCGATATTACCAACAATTTTATCTTGCATTGTTGACATGAAGACGATTATAAACTTCCAAAAACAACATCTGCCGATAGATCTTGATCTAAGTTCGTGCCAATGCATTGCAAAAGTAAAAGAAGGGCCCGTTTAATGGAGCTGCCGCGGAGCATCCAGCACGCGAAGCCGTTTTCAATCCTTTTAATGTATAGATCAGAGAAAACTGCAAATTGTGGTATAAGTGCGCGATGGCCAAGCGGTCTAAGGCTGTGATTTTAGTGACATCATCGTTGGTACGCAAGAGATCGAATCCCATCTTCGACAAAAAAATATATATATGTATATATATATATATATATATTTTTTTTTTTTAGTCTACTCTCAAAGATACACTCATAAAAAAACAACTGTGCAGACAAACTAGATAAAGGCCAAGATGGTGTCATAAGTTGACTCTTTTTTTTTGGCATATAAAAGTATTAATGACTGCTTTAATATTCGAGAAATAGTCGTTTTTATACGCTCTCAGGAAGGTTACAATTGGGCCATTGCCCTCGGCACGCCTCGGGCAATAGCACAATTCTAACCTTCCCTTGAGCATATAAAAACAACTATTTCTCTCAAAGCAGTCATTAATACTATGCCGTTACTATGCCAAAAATATTTGAAAGAAATGTACTGTATACCGGGTATGTATGAATTTACATTGTAGGCCTAATATCACTACATCTAGTGATTTAGCACGTACATGTAATTCATGTATTAAATGCATAATGAACATGTATGCATGTAACTCCCCCCCCCCCCCTCCCCCCCCCCCCCCCCCCACCATCCCCAATTGCAATAACGAACAAGAGAGTACCTGGAAATCACATAAAATTGTAAAAACAACTAAATACTGAAGCCCCTGGAATGAAAAGAAAGTAATTTTGTAATAACTTATAAGGATACATGCAGGCCCTTGGCATAAAAAAAGACAAACAAATTGTAGCTTGGTGGCTGGTTAATGAGTTTATATATGATATATTATGAGTGGTAGAGCAACCACTTCCTTGTCATAGACAATAACAAACCTGAAGTGGGGCGTTATATATTCTTGATTCGGTTTTATTTCCTGAAGACTGCAAAGTAATTATTGAACATAAAGATTTTACATGTACATGTTATGTATCTAGGTTAAGATAAATTAAGGTCATGTAGCTACATTATGGAAGGAACTGTCTGGAAGGAATTGGGTTCAGTCAGTTGGTAACTGCATGTATGGAATGACCAAAATGTAAAAGAAATTGCCTCAATCTTGCTGAAAATCATAGGTCATGTACATGTAAGGCACACAGAAATGGTTACATGGACTACACCCACATGTGACATTCATGTTTGGTCCGAACTCTTAGGCTCTTTCTCATGGTGTTCTGAATATGAGGGCGTTTTGAAGAGCAATCGTTTTCAGGGGACATTTAGGGGTTTTGTTTCTTTTTATTCTTCAAAGTGACATAAAAATAATTCAAAGGTTCAAAGCTTACATACTGAATGTTACATACTTACCACAACCCAATCTTCCCTTTAAAGTTTTAAATTTAATTTGTTTATCTCTAGATATAGTCAGGTTATCTTCTGAATACATGTACAGAGTAGCTTTTACATGAGCAACCTCAGGAAAACTATGTAAGCAATGGACTACGACTGAAAGGGCTTACTTCGAATCATAGGGTTATCGTGTCGAGGTTGGTGGTCCAGTTACCTCTCCCCCTCACTTTATTCACAAAATGTTGTTATCGTTTTTATTATTGTTTTTGTTATTATTGTTATGATTATCCTTGTTGTTGTTAATGTTGTTATTATCATAATTATTACTATTATCATTATGTAGTAGTATCATCATCACCATCATCATGTTCATGTATATATCAGTATCACACATTCTACAAATATATAAATCATGCAAAGAAAAAAAATCCAGAAGCCACATGTATCTCATATATTCCGCCAATTTTCTCCACAGAACATATTTACAATCTGATTACTCATAGTCTAGGGTTCAAATTCAACCATCTTCAAATATTTGATAAGTCAATAGAATGGCATTGTTCGGTAAATGATACAACTATACAAGTACCAAAGATAAACATGGGCAGACCTGGTTACAGTGTATACCGGCCGGTCCAATTGCAACATTTATGGCTTAAGCGATAAACTGTAGGAGAGGTGAATTGTATATAATGCTGATATATGTAAACTGTTAGTCATTAGTATTCATTACCACTTAAGGCACAGTATACATGTAGTAAACATGTACGTTTAGCATGTATCTTTTTAAAACCTTCCATAAAAAGGGGTCGACTATACTTCAGCTGATAAGAGATTAGTCTGGCTTGCTGTTTCTGGACTGTGTACATCTATAATAATATGTTCTGGGCCTTATTCATACATGTATGACCCCATTAGCCCCAAAAATTGTTGGATTTTAAAACGCACAGCATTTATATACTGTGCTATTAGTTTCAAACTCTACATTGTACATGTGTCATGTAGTGCGCTATTCTGCCATTCAGAATTTCACTATATCAAGAAGAAAGAGTCTGCCTTCTCCATCGACGAGACGGAGTACAATTGTCTTACATTGATTTTATTGTACACATCGCAGTTCATAAAAACTGCTATTATAGCATATTTAACTCTGCATACTGTAAGTCGATTCTGTTTGGCTTATTTTATGCAAAATTCAACTTACCAAGTGTGAACAATTACACATGTTTTGCATAGTTTGGTCAAAACAAATTAATTGGACTCAGGGACAAGTCAACTTGGGTGACTTTGGGTTACATGTATGCTGAGTATTACCATTTAAAGAGAAGGTTGAGTTCTGGGAAGAGGTGAAAAATAATTTCTGAGTGTTATCATTCTTATTATGCAAGTGTGGAAGAACATCAGATAAGACATGTTCCCTGAAAAGCATGGCTCTTCAAATGCCTTCATATTCTAAATATGTCATGTAACATCGTAAAACTCGGGGGGGGGGGGTAGGATTTTTACGCCACGTGTTCGTGTAGTCCCATATACATCTTTCTGTGTACAGTGTTTGTAACTTTACCAAGACTTGGCCAAATTTCTTATCATTTTGATGATTCCAGAACCTTGCAATACACACAAATTCTTATATGCTAGATGATCAACCTTTTCTGGTAGATTCCACACCGTTTCTTTCACAATGCAATCGCATGACCAGAACTCAACTTCATCTTTAACAGTATTTTTAAGGTGAGAATATTTTTAGGCACATCCCCTCACCCCCCCCCCCCCCCCTTACCTATGAATGATATTGACTGCCCAACTCCCTACACCGATCAGGTGACACACATACAGTGTACATGCTATCGCATAACATTCAACTTTATGGCATGCATTACTTACAAAGCACCAACAGAAATCAGTATTAAATAATAATTTATGAGGGTGAAGTTTCATATCCATTCAGCCCTTGCCTATTATTTTCACTGCTGTTCCTGACCCCCCCCCCCCCCCTGAGTTTGTTACAGCAGGAGAGGACTCCTCCTTGGTTACATGATGGTTGTATATATATAGTAAAATTATCAAATGAACCATAATTTTAATAATCATACTCAAATAATGCATCTAACCATGCCAACAGTTCAATTTTGATGATTTCGCTTTTTAAGGAAACCTTTTTTGAATTATTATAAAAATATGTAACACTAACTTGTATTCTGTTTCCTTCATCATTCATGCATATGGATCTAGTATATGTACTGCCTATTATTACAGTCATCATCTCTCACTTTCTTTATATTTCCAGGAATGTTTTCAAGAAACTTTCCTTGAAATCTTGTTTCCTTTCAAAATATATAACATATAGCCGGTACTGCAGCGATATTTTATTTGTGTACAACGCCAGTATATATTCTGATCGAACTCAAGTGTATACACGCATTTCGCATATGGGCGAATGAATGAAAATACAGTTTTGTGTGCACCCAGACGCATAAATCACATCGGCGTAGCTAAGCTGCAAAGAATTAGATACACAGTAAGTATCACCGGCTTTTCCCAGATTAAAAACGCTAATTTTACGGATTCTGATTGAACCACAACCATTACAGTAGCAAGGGACATTAATCACAGAGAATACTCGAATAATCTTACCATTTCGAGGCGCATTTTGGGTGAAAAATCGTCTCCTTTCAGTAGCAGGTGTGAGCAATCGAAATCGGTATCCCCGTAATATTGTTCAATGTCGGGTCTTTATTCGTATGCTAATGTATTGTTAGTCTTTATCCAGGCACCTATACAAAATATGGGAAATTTCATGGTCTCTCATATTTCTTTTTTTGTCAAGTACCTCTATCAGTTAATTGTTATTTTAAAAATCGTGCAAGTTTGAGTATTTCTTCATTTCAACACACACATCACTTCACTAATACGTCCAAAATTTCGCGTGTAGTATTCTGATATCCTTTTCTTAGATTTATAAACGAATTGGACTGCACTAGCGTGTGTCTCATTTTGGAGTTGAAAGTTCAAATATATAGTTCGCCTCCATGACTAGTATAGTGATTGATGACTTTGAAGTTAGGTGCTGATTAGTTTTGACAATGGAGATTAGACTCATTAAAATATAATGAAGGGTTGCTACTTGAAAGATGAAAGATTTATCAAACATAATTATCTTTATTGTTACAAGTACTCTGATTCTGTCCCCTATCAAGCAAGCAATATAAAACAGTTATTATAAACTAGTACGACAGCAAATGAATATACTTCTTCTACTACTATAATAATAATAATGATAATAATAATAATACTAATACTAATAATAATAATAATAATATTAATAATAATAATAATAATAATGATAATGATAATAATAACAATAATAATGATAATTATATCAACAATGATTATGATACTACTACTTAATAATAATAATAATAATAATAATATTTAAATACAATTCACAATAATAATAATGATAATAATAATTATGATAGTGATGATGAATTATGATAATAATACTTAATAATAATCATGTTCCCGGGCCGTTCTTGCTCATGGTTACAATGGTTGATTAAAGAGAAGGGGGAGCGCCGGGGGCGTGCTGCTTTTTTTATCCATTCTTGAATTCCATCTTTTTTTTTTCGTCAGATTTTTTTTCTTCGAAATTGCCCCCTCCTTTTTGAAATCTTGCTTTAAATCATTAATTTTTTTAAATACAGGATTCGGATCCGAACCACATGTTCATGCAGTCTTTTCTTTTTTGGTCGATAACCCTATATTTTGCATGAGCATGCAGTTTCCCCACTCGCTTTGATTGACTATGATATGAATTGTTTGAAGGGTTCTAGGGCGTATCCAGCACTTTTTTTAAAGGGGCATAAAGCCGAGAAAAAAAAATCAAACACAGTGTCATGCCATAATTTGGTTTCAAGGGGCCGGGACACGTTCAGTAGTGCCCCTCCCCTCCATCTGCCACGAAAAGTGTTTAGGCCTACCCGCTGGAAATTTACGTAGTTGGTCCACCCCCTTGTCCTTCTACGTTCGGGGGGGGGGGGGGGGGGGGTTGATGTAGCTGGCTGGACGGAAACCTCTTCAGGCTCTTGGGCCTACAAGAAGGTGACGTCATCATCACAACTGTCATAGCAACTGGGACATTTTGCCCGATAACAGCTGGGCTACGCGGTACAGTCATAGCTGTCCTCTTCGACCTTGTATGTGGTCTTCCAAGTTCAAAACCACAAAACTTATGGTAATAATAATTGGAATGATTCATGATTGTGAAAACGAGACAAGATTACCAGTCGCCTGACAAAATAGAGGAAAACTACCCAACCCCCTCCCCCTTCCCTACAAGTCATCCACAAACGAGATCACACAAGGGTCAATTATAGAATGGATTGGTGATTTTGTTTCACTTTGCAAGCCTAAAGAGTTAATATTACCATAATGTTATTGTTACGGAAGAATTTCGTCCGACGTCTTATTCATATACAGTATTTCAATTGATTTGATAATCTAAGTACGCCTATACAAGCCTATGCTATACATTCTTGGGTCCTTCCTGTCCATTTTGCCCAGACCTGTTATGACATTACGAAATATCTACAAGTACATAATACAATTCAATTCAATTCGATTCCAATTTATCTTTAATGTGTTATGATAATAATTATCGTGTAAACATATAAAGCGCACACATCGTCCAGGGACGCTCATGACGCTAGCCCAGCAACAGTTCTCGTTAATACAATTAAAGTACCAGTTTATTTAATAATATAGAGTTATACCATCAGAAACTCAAAAACAATTTTGCAACATTTGTATCACCCATTTCAAATACATCAACCATGTAACAACAATTCCAATCAAGGATTGCAACCCACTGCCCCTAAAAATAAATAATAGTAATACTAAGATTAACATTGAAAAACAACAACATAGAGGCAAGACAGAAAAGAGAGAAGAAAAAAAGAAGATCTTATTAACAAGACAATACGGTCGCCTACCATTTTCCTAAATGACTTTTCAGGCATTAGACTGTTAAATGACCTTACAGACGTCCTGTATGTTCATATACAGCCTTAGATTCCGTTCATGGATCCATTGGTTTACTTTAATCGAGTAGACAGGCCGGTCATAATGATGATCTTTTTGGAGACACTGTCCGAGCCGGTGTTTATTTTGAATTGGTTTTTTAATATCGAAATCATTTATGATGACAGTGCTCAAGAAATGACGGCGAGCGGGAGAAATTGGCCTTTTAAATGCCGTTAAGAACCGTATCATAATTGGCGTAGCGTGGAGCAAAATTGACAACTGTAGCTACATAGGGGGGGGGGGTGGGTGGGGGAACCGGTTCTACTTATTAAATTGAAATTAATCGAGGTCATTATCTAAGGGAGGGTGTATCGGGGGGGGGGTCATCTTCTCTTCTTTCGGCATTTCCCCTCGTCCATTTTTTCTCTTTCATATTATATAATAACTATACTTTCGCCATATCGGGTTGGAGAAGGAGACATGCCCCTCATACCCCCCCCCCCCCTGTGTTGTACATTTATCCTCCTTCCCATATTTCTTTACTATTCTATTATCATTATTCTGCTTCCTTTTTTTAGTCTACCATATTCTATAATTAGTGGTAGATCTGATATTTATTTATAGTCACTATAGGTAACTAGATTAGTATTGTTAGTACCCCCCCCCCCTGTATTGTAAACTACTTCTTAACAAAAATATGTTTTTGTTCCTGTAAAGGTGATCTGTGTTTTAAAAAGCTGTGCTTTTTTACAGACCACCTCTTTTCCACATTTGTTTAAGTCTTTATAAACTGTTAATGAATTTATTCTAGTTGTCGATGAACTTGTTGTTACTGTTCATGATTTTTTTTGTTTGTTATGCAAGTGGAAAGAAATAAATAAATCTTGAATCTTGAATCTAGCTGGTTACTACGCAACTGAAAACTAGTATAAAATGGGTTCCGGAGCATGGGTGGGACCAGAGATACAGCTGATGTTTTGCCCAGCCAATGGAGGTGGGAACAAAAGTGTTATATAGCGGTACAGAACCGGTCTTAGAGACGTAATGTAGTCAAAGTAAGGGGAACATATTTTGTTATCTCTTTCTCTTTTTTCCTCTTTTTCGCATTAGGTGGGGGGGGGGCACGCGCCCTAATATGCACCCCCTAGCTACGTTTGAGTTTGAGTTTATTGGTTATTATACGTCACTGTCATAATACACGACGAAGAAAATCTGTGTCATTATACTGTAATAGAGAATATAAATGTATTTTTGAGTCAGGTTTCCGTATCCAGAAGCAGGGTTTTACTGAATCATTTATATTTCTTACTATGAGAAGATAATCTTGGATTTCCCATCATGAAAAAACGCGCCTTACTTTCCTTGTCGTAACAAACCGCCGGAAACGATTTTTCATGATCATAATACAGTCTTCCGGTATGGGGCTGACTTGAAAGAACTACAATTCCAGATCCCTATCAAACACAAATCATAATTTTGTTATCATTTTTTTGATTGGGGGGAGGGGGGGGGGGGGGCACTTGTGTCACAGTGCATGTGGCATCGGCCTTATTTGGACTTGTGTACAAAAGATATTATGCCCAATGGGTCTTAAAACTGCTTCGTATTCTTGTTATAAATCAAATGATCCTTCAATCAAAATACAATCAATAAATCAATCATCATACAATAACTCACTTCCTCCAATCAGTCAACAACTGATCAATCAATCATCATCAATCAATCAACTAATCAACCTAATTATAACCGTCATTGCACTCAAATTACTCATAACATGCTTAATCAATCATACAGTCGATGTATTTAAATATGATCATCAATAATTCATGTTTAATCAACAAATCTAATCAAACAGCTTTAAATTAATAAACAATCAAGCAATATATTACGTCAATAATATACGTCAATCATTCATTCAACCAATCAACCAATCAATCGATCTATCTTTCTATCTATCAATCAACTAACCAACAAATAAATCAATGAATCAATCTATCTATCTATTAATCCCTCATATCTCTTAGGCATTGATTACAGAAAAAAGTTTATATACAATGAAACAATGCTTAGCAGATTTATTTGGAGGACATTTTGAATTGAGCTATTACCATGTAAACTTCAATATAGTTTGTTATTCCACTGTGCCAAAAGTTTTCAAAAAGACAAGCGATTTCCGTTCTGAATTGCGCAACTACTTCTTTGTAAATTGTTGATTTTGAATGACAACGACGTTGGGTTGTCAATGGTTGTGTTACATAATGATTGCGCAAGTTGCTTACTCACTGTCGTGATGACGTCATTTTGTTTTATCATGGAAGGAAGACTAGTTTTATATCGAGCATGGAATCCTGATCTGCCCCCCCCCCCCCAGACAAAACACAAAGAAAGTTGCGATAGATAAACATGCTAAAGAAAAATAGTTGTTGCATTTTTAAGTGTAATATTTGAAAGGGGGATGAAAAGGAGGGGGAGGGGTAACACAGAACTATATAGGGACACTTTTTGTTTATCTAAGTTATATATATACCTTATGGTTAGTGTTCGGTGCTCCATTCATCAAACAAGAATTACCAGAACAAAAGGTCATAAACTCCTTTTCTGCCAGTAAAAGAAGTTATAATTTGTGTAAAATTGCACCATTGGCACAGTAAGGGTTAATATATTTTCTTGCCTCGGCCCGTGAAACGGAAGCAATACGTTTGATCCAAGCAGCATCTCTATGTACGTCCCTATAGCTCTTAATCCAGCAGAGATAGTTGAGAATCTGTAGGCGAAAAGACGTAGCTAGATATGATACAGCATGATCTGTATTAATATGTTAAAGCCCCTGTCATCAGCAGGGTAATAGTATAGCTCAAACTGTTTGAAGGTAATACACAAAATCGATCTTGGGAATCATGTGCTTTTCATGGTGCTTCTAGTTTGTCTATGGCCAGGTCGGCTATCATCTCTTCTTCACTTTGCTCTGAGCGATCATTACAGGTCGGAGTTATTTGTTCGACTGGACTAATCTGTATAGATAGATTGTCCTCCTTTAGGAACTTCCAATCTTGCTTTATTTGAGATTCATCAGCATAAACTTATCAGTCAAATGTAAGCTCTGGAACATGAGCTAGCTTATTTCTAAAAAAACAATGTTTGTCCGGAAATGTTAAAATCCGATGACAACCCTTTATTCAAAATGATCTAGCAGGGTCCAAGATTCCATCTCCATCAAGACTCACACTTACAAACAAACTTACAAACACATACACAAACAAACAGATGAACTTACAAACAAACAAACAAACAACATTTAGCTCCACGATCCCATCCAATAAACATAATAGATGACTCAAAAAGAAAACTCAGAGACGAGTATACTTTGAATACGTTGATGTAAAATGACAAAAATTTATTATAATCTACAGGTACACCTATGAACTATATGAACTATCATTTTATTATACTGTGACGTATCCTGGGAGGGGGCAAGAGAACGTGTCCTCTTGAAAAAGGAGGTCTAACAAATTATATTTTATTTTACTTGCTAGTTTTATGCAAGAAAATGCCTGATGTTTAGGCTCGTCAAATAAATTATGTTGACACATATCCATGGCAGATAAGTGAACGATACTCAAACGCCCAATTTTCTTTGCTTGTAATAACGGTCAAACATGAAGTGCCGAATTTGTGAATTTAGATAACCATTTACACCCTGACTTAGCCACGCGTATTAGTTTGCTTATTAAGAACCTCACGTTCGGTATGAATGAAAGAATCAATATTTATTGCAGTCATAGAATCACCGTAAAATCTTATCTAGAAGGCATCAAATTCGAGGTAAAATTTGCATAAGATGTATTATCACAATGATATCAATATGAAAATACCTGTATTTACAATGCGCATGTTCAAAGAGCCTACAAAATTTCTACATTACCCTGGCTTTAGCCAAACTGCATTTGGGTAAACCCTTCTATTGCAACAGTTTCCTCTATAATCATCTAAAAATTATTAAATGTGAATCTACAAAATCTTCACATACAGTTGTATATTGTACCCTCCCATGCCATAAGTATTGCAACTATGCTGAAATGCGCACATTTTTTTATTTTATTTTACAAGCCTTTATATTGTTATATTTCATTCATCACAACCATAGTGTTGTCGACCATTTTTGTATTTGAGAGGGAAAACTAGTCCCTTTTCATTCCTGAGAGAAGTAGATGACCAGACCTGGTCATTTCTGAAACAAATTGGAAGACAAATGAACAAAGGCAAAACAAATGAAATTTTGGGAGATGGGGATTATCAGTGAACGAAATCATGAAACTGTTTCATATTTCTCCCAAAACTGTTTACAGGTCTCGTTTATACTTGTCGCAAAGAAATAATGGCCATAAGGTGCCAAGACAAGGGCAGAGGAAAACGGCAACACCCAGAGAAGACAAATTTATTTGTGCCGTTGCCAAGGAGGATTTAGATCTGTATTGCAAAGACGTTTTAATGCAACTTTATTCCACCGATATATTAAATTATAGTCAGTTTCTAGAGGTGAATATATTGTACTAGTTTATTGAAAGTAAATTTTCACACATTTATTATATTTTGTTGGATAATCACAACCTCTGATTTTGGCGCGCATCCTCCTTAGCAACGGCACAAAGAAATCTTTCTTCTCTGGGTGTTGCCCTTTTCCTCTGCCCTTGTATTGGTACGTTATGGCCATTATTTCTTTGCGAAAAATACAAACGAAACCTGTAAACAGTTTTGGGAGAAATATGAAACAGTTTCATGATTTCGTTCACTGATAATCCCCATCTCCCAAAATTTCATTTGTTTTGCCTTTGTTCATTTGTCTTCCAATTTGTTTCAGAAATGACCAGGTCTGGTCATCTACTTCTCTCAGGAATGAAAAGGGACTAGTTTTCCCTCTCAAATACAAAAATGGTCGACAACACTATGGTTGTGATGAATGAAATATAACAATATAAAGGCTTGTAAAATAAAATAAAAAAATGTGCGCATTTCAGCATAGTTGCAATACTTATGGCATGGGAGGGTACATTAAATAAATTGCCATTAAAAGTCAAGAATGTTAAATAACAAAAAGTTGCACTACTCCTAACAAAAACATATATATTGAACAAAGTAGTAAAAATACAAATGATAAGGTCACTGTAATGAACTACACAGGATTTAAGTAACGTAGCGTACGTGGTTTTTATTAAAAAACGGCATAGAATATAAAAGAATATTATTGTGAGATTTCTGAAAGATGATACGAGATTAGATGTTTTGTCCTTCTTTGTTTCCTCTTAATTTTCATCCCTTCATCTGTTGGTCTTGCTTTTTCTCTTTATCTTCCACACATCTGTCGCATTCCCTTTCGTTACATCCTTCTTCTTCTTCTTCTTTTAAATCTTCTTCTTCTTCGTTTTTGTTTGCATCTTCATTTCATTATGATAACCAATCTTTAGTTTGTTTTCGTTTCTCTCAATTTCGTTCCATTATCGTTCTTTTCCTCAGTCTTCCTTATCCTTTTCTTACATCTTCGACTGCTTTGTTTCATTACAAGTTATTATCGCCCTTACCGATCCAAAATTGGAAGCAAGGAGTCCTAAATTTGCAGTAGCATGAAAAACATTACTTTGAAATGAGTGTTATCTTTAACTGATTGAGCTGCAAAAAAGAACGAGTAATACATCTTAAAAACGTAAATTATTTAAGAAGGGTAACTCAGCCCTTTGTGTGTAATTCAAGAGGAAAATGCTGATGCTACGCTACGCCATGGCTGTGAGCAGAATTTAAGCGAGGGCGGCCTCGAATGCGGCGGTGGTCTGCCCCTCCTGAATGGCGGTGATAGGGATGAAGGGATGGGGACACTTCATCAAGTAGTTCTGCAGAAAAAATGAAAATAATTCGAAGAGTAATAAAAAAAGAGGCAATTCCAAGGTAGAAGGACAATGATAAGGGTTTGAAGGAGAGGAAGAAGGAGAAACAAAAACGAAGAATACGAAGGAGAAGGAGAAGAAGAAGGAGGAGAAGAAGGAGAAGAAGGGGAGAAAAAGAAGAAGAAAGAGGATGTAGAGGAGAAGAAAGGGAAGAAGAAGGAGAAGGAGGTGAAATAGAAGAGGGAGAACTGAGAAGTTTCGAAACGAATTAGAACAATATTGGTTGCATTATTATGGACTATAACTTCAAAGCAGAGCTTTGATACTTCAGTCACAGCGCCAAACCGACTCAACAACGACACCAAATGGATGATAACTTGGCCATCTGAGGCAATGTAGTATTTAGTTCGGTCTTTAAGTGTGACTGGGGATGTAGTCGTCCAAAATGGTAACATCAGACAAACAGTCGTAATGATCATTTACAGAATATCCACTTTTTTACACAAGCAAAATAGTACTACCGGCACGACAACATTATCACCCCAGTTATAGCTGGCGGCCAAATATCTAGCGCTCTCGCATATCGCTCACATCAGGTTAGAGTGTGGCAAAAGTGGATTAATGTCTTGCCCAATGACGTTAGTGCCGACTGGGATTCGAACCCTTGACACTCGGATTGTGAGTCAAGTAAAAGAACCACTATACCACGACACCTCCACATTTATTCCATACAGGTGCTCCGGCAGTTACTCTAGCGACAATTTCTCTGAGCTTCATTTTGTCAAACGTATTAAAGGATTAGGGTTAGAGGTGCAATTGGCTTTCAGTTCAAACTAAGGCTTGGGCTAGGTGTGGTGTTTGGTCCAAGGTTGAAGTTCGGAATTCAGTTAGTGTGGGATATTGTCAAAGGAGCATTTTTGCCGGAGCAAGTGACTAACAACCGTTTAAACCACACAACACGTGTACCACTTAGAGAATGTAAACCATTGAGCTGTGCGTTATATTAAAATGGGCAATCAACAAAAATGACTTACATGGGCGTAGCCAAATGCATTACGGCGTTCGACCTGGTCAGCCCCCTTTCCAATCCATACGAAGCAATCCTTGCGTGTATCAACGATGAACACATCCTAAAAAAGAATTGAAAGGAAAGATTGTAATATTATAATTGTATTTTGTGAAAGTATATCTGGGATAATATCTCAGTCACAGCGCCAAACCAACATCAATCAGATTCTAAACCGTTCCATTCTCGGCTATTAGGGATACATTAGGTTGTTCGGTCTGCTGCCGGTCTCGTGGTCGGTCTCCTGGTCGGTCTCGTGGTCGGTCTCGTCGTGCTGCTTTGGCCCTCTCAGTTTTTTCCAAAACCTCCAGAAATGAAATATCATCATTGATGTCCCTTGGACTTGTTGAAAGGGGGATTCTGAATATAGTGAATGTTCTCTAGCTCCAAGAATAATTCCACCCTTTCTTAAAAGTGATAAGTATTTGGATCGATAATTGTTGAAAGATCGTGCATGGCGTTTGAAGAAAAAAAGGCAAAAAGTAAAGTTAACAAAATCTATCCGTCCGAAGATTTTATGCGACAGTAGCAAATCCGCCACGGAACCATACCTGCCGTCTGACACACGAGCGCCATAACTGTAATACATATCAGCCATTAAAGCCCCACTGTCCTACTTGTAGCTACTTGCTCCCTCTATATAGAAAACAATGCCTAATCGGTGACCATTGGTCCCCCATAATTGTTTCATGAAACGCCCCCCAGTTCGTAGTTATCTTCGGTACAAAATTGACCCCAAATTTCCACAAATCTTTTACACCTGGTGAGGTCTCATTTTGTGCATTTTAAAATAATCACTGCCAAAGTAATGGAGGTGCTTTATAAATACATATTGCTTGCCCTCTTGAGAAGAGTACTTCCACATGTGTATCATAAAATTTGCCGTCGTTGAGTATATATTGAATAATGATTTAATAACTTTCACGAGCACTAATCCAGTTTTCGTCGCGATTGGTTTAACAATGTTGGTACATAATTTTATTATCTTTACTGGCCCATGCGTAGTCTGTTTCTACTAACTGTCGTAGTACTGCCGCTATCCACTGATTGCATTCATAGATTGTATTAGCGCAGAAAACAACGCAGCGGATCGAGAGGACGCCTCATATGTAACGGGCGTTAGATACTGGCCAATCACGCCGAAAGGAAATAAATTAAAAAACCAGCTTACGTTGGAGTCAAGTTTTTCTTTCTTCAGTGGGATTCCCTCAGCAACCTTTGTGAATGTCAGCTGGCCAGTATTCTGGAGCCTGCAAAATTCGAATGAGCATTAATGAAAACATTTAAATACCAATTTAATCAAATGCGGAGGGGCTGAGGGGCTGGGCCACCCAGATATTTAAAATACCCTGGTAGCTAAGAAACATTTTCGTGCAAAAAAATCACATTATTGAATATTATTGTTATTATCATCATAATTAGTATAATTATTATTAACATTATTTGTATTATTTTTATTTTTAGTATTATTATTATTATTATCATTATTTTTTAAATTATTATTATCATTATTATTGTCATCACCATCACCATCAACATCATCATCACCATCTTCATCATCACCATCATCATCATCATCATTATCATCACCATCATCATCATCATCATCATCATCATTATCATCATCATCGTCATCACCATCATCGTCATCATCATCATCATCATCACAATCTTCATCATCACCATCATCATCATCACCATCATCACCATCATCACCATCATCATCACTATCTTCATCATCATCATCCTCATCATCATCATCACCATCATCATCACCATCTTCATCATCATCATCACCATCATCATCATCACCTTCATCATCATCATCACCATCATCATCACTATCTTCATCATCATCATCCTCATCACCATCTTTATTATCACCACCATCATCATCATCATCACCATCATCATTATCATTATCATCACTTGATCATGAAATTAATAACAATTTTAACTTGTATTTACACAACAGAAAGAGAAAGAAAAGCCCCGTCAAGATTCGAACCCTAATCCCTCAACGACTCACCTGAACATGGTCGGGAGGGAGTTATCCACGGGAACGCAGTCCACTTCGTCCACGGGTACGTCGGGGAGGTGTGTAAAGAAGGGATGAGCATCACTGATACGGTTTTCATCCACGGTTTCGCTCTTGGCCTTACCACGGATCTCCTTGAGTTGAGAGAGGTACTGAACAGCCTGTACAAAGAAACAAGAGAAGATACAGTCATTACAAGATCTCAGAGACTTTAATAGCACCTGCTTACCTCAAAGATGTAATTACTGTATCACATTCATTAGTGTATTTTGTTTTTCATCACTATAATATTATCTTCTTAATTTCTAATAATAGAGCCTTTTCATTTTTTCCATATTTTTGTTACTTGTTTATGTTAATTTTTGGAAATTAAATAGCAGGGCTATTCTATTCCATTTTTTTCTTCCTCATTCTTCTTTGCTATAAGTTTCTTGACTTTTTCTATTATTTTTCTTAAAACTTGCACAAATTTATTCTACTGTATTATCTATAGAATAATGCCATGTTTCAGTTATTTAACTTGTTTAATTTAGTTTTAATCTGTAGCTTAGCCTAGTAGTAGCTTAGCTTAACTCTTATACCACTTAGAAAAATAAATCGTTAGATGATAAAGGTGTGGCAATCTTTGTATGCTTCTGTATTAATTCAATTTGCAGATGTATAATGCTCGTAATCTAGTGTTTACTATCGTGATGGTCATGATCATACTATGTAAACTGTTGAACCTTTCAGAAAATAAATAAATAAATATTTAAAAAAATATAGGGGTGTGGTAACGGAGTGGTTTGATCACGTGACTGGGAATGCAAAGGTCGGAGTTCGAGCCCCGGCATGGTACTCATGTATGTCCCTGAACAAGGCATTTTATCTCTATTGCTCCTCTCCGCCTTGGTAGGACGCGAAGGTGAATTTGATTGGAGTAGCATATGCGCGCCCGTAGAAAAGGCGACTAGCTGGAAGACTCCCCATGGAGTGGAGAATGTGCATTGTGATGTGCGGAACTGAATCCAGTGATCGGAGTAATACAAATACTGTAAGCATCCTCTTTGCCCGGTGGTATTTGATATAGCGCTTTATAAGAAACACAATATTACATGTATTCTTATTTAAGATTATCGAAAAGTCGAATTCAGGCAATATCAAACCATTTTATTTGGGGAATTTTAGACGAGTATCTTAACAAGTTATTTATGTAGTTCGTCGTCATTACTATGAACCGACGAATTCGTAATACATTGATAATGTCAGGGATTCGTAAAATCCTTTGATTTAATTGACATTTAATTATTGATTTGGTGGCCTATACAAATTTTCATTAAGATTCCAAAATCATTGGGAAAGAGGTGGGGAGAGGGTGGGATGGGGTCGAGCTAACCTTTGTTCGTTCATCCTTGTTACTCTTAGATCCGTTCCACTGGTAGAGCTTAAGACCAAGATCGAGAATGAAGACATCTCCACTTCTTAGAGACTTCTTAGACATCGGGCGCTGAAAAAAAGAGAAGAAGATATCATTTCATAGAGGGCAACTTTTGTTTTATCTTGAGGGGCACTTTGATATAATCAGGGGGTCATTGCTTGAACATTCAAATTAAGGGCGGGAAAGTGTCGGACAAAATGCGAGCAATTTTGCCGATGTAAGAGCAACATTCGCCAACTAGATATCACAAATAATATGTCCTCAAATTTTAATTTGCCATCGAATGCAAAAAGTGCCATCCGACCTTCTGTCTTTCAGGTTTCGGAGGGATGGTTATGCATGGTCTAATGTCCATTGCACACGACGCATCATTCGCTTGATGTAGGACTGCACCAACGACTAGCGTAGTCATTGATGTTTTGGAAATGGAATCGTACAAATAATGCAAAAAAAACTTAACTAAAATAAAGATGTTACTGTTGTTTTTGGATTAAACATATTGTATGCATCAAATAGCACTTACCATCATAACAATAATTAAGCCTTTATAGCACTGTCTAACATAAGTCTTACAAAATGTATGAAACATTGCAGATAAACTTTTTTTAATTACTGTTTTAAATCAACTGTCAGGACACACAATGTCTGGGTAATATATACTTTTAAAAAAATATTCATGCACTAAACGATTGCTTTCACATGTTTGATTAACTCAGGCAACAACTCAATCGGAATGACGCTTCGTGTGCAGAGGATACTAGTCCATTAGGGAAAGTGTTAACTGATATGTCAGCATACCTCGTGCAAGTTGACGCGTTTGCGGTCTCCTTTGAAGTGGAGTAGACGTGGCTCGTACTTCTTGGGATCCACGTGCCGGAAACCAGAGTCAGCTCCACCTTCCATCAACCTGTAATCATTACAACAAGAGCGAAATAATAACACTCTTCTCCAAGAATGTAGGAGAGGGATTAGGTGAAACCGGGGGGGGGGGGGGGTGTTTCACAAAGATTCTAAATTGAAATTATCCCTAAGTTGGACTTAACAATTATGGAAAGTCGTTAAAGTCTTTGAAATATTTGGTAAAAGTTATTTTAAAAGGCATAACATGTTAATTCAAATCATTCATATTTTATATTATCAAGGAGATTTCATGTTCTCCATGCGGAATTTATGAAAAGTCCAAAATACTTGTGTGTTTTTTACTTTTAAATATATTTTATTTCAAGGCTACACATGGCTCTACATAATGTTTAAGTCCAGCTTAGAGTTAAGTCCGACTTAGGATCTTTGTGAAACACTCCCCTGCTGACGTAGTCTCAGCGGAACATATCCCTAAACGAAATAGACTGACTTTTCGTCCTATGAAAGATCCCGAGGTCAAATATTTGTACTTATTATGAATTTGCAAATACATCTTTGAATATTCAACACTGGAGATCGTAAACGGAGCGAATGAACTTTTCAATTGTCTGGTTTTCGTTAATTTCATTATAAGTTATCGTCATTTAATTTGCTAGGTAGGCAGTAAAAGGATAATTAAATATATAATTTTTGAACCGCCCCAATTGAACATTCTACAAGTCTTGTGAAATCTTACGTGATGGTGTCGAAGTAGGTTTTGAAGAGATCGGACTCGTAATCCATGACCTCCCTGTGCTGAATGGGTTTGTCATCGAGAAAGTGATCGAGCTCGACGGTCTTATAGGCTGCGGTCCCGTACTCATCCTGTCAAATGAAAGGCATGATAGAAGTTACTCATTAATTTTGATTCAACTTTACTGATTCAACTTTATTTTGGTTGTACAACATAATATTCCCACAAAATTGCTCTACAGTCATAGATTCTAAACTAAACCGGTTCTTTACTTGAACATGGGACATATACCTAAACTTTTTTTTTTTTAAATCTGATTTCAATTCCAAGCCTAACCCTATATTTTGACGAAATCAAGACTGGAGCAATTATTGTCGGATCACCGTCTTGGCAGCAGACGCTATGCCATCTCCCTCTATAATGGGCGGATCCACGAAAACAGTACTTCAAATCTTCTAGGAAAAGTTGGTCCTATTAATGCTAATGGCTAAATGAATACATCTAACAAGTAACATCTATACAGGGGCGGATCAAGGCGGAAAGGGGGGGGGGTGGTGGTTGGGGGAGGAGGAGGGGAAGGAGGAGGGGCGCTGTCTTACCTGTGTGGAGTGTTTGCCGATCCAGAAGTGAACATCATAGAGAAGCTCCTCGCTCTTCGAATCGGGCTTTTTCTGGAAATAGGAATAATACAAAACAATGAAACATTTAGATACATTCCGTAATGATTGACGAAAGAATGAAGGATTAAGACAAATATAATGCATAGCTGATAAGTACCTCACTGCAGTTTCAGAAGTTACTAAGATGGGAAGAACGATTATTCAAATATATGCAAATCTGCGGTTGCGCAGAGATTAAAAAGAAGAAAAAAACTAATGGTGGAGAGGAAGAAACAAGATCAAAAAGAAACAGGTGAGATTCAGACTGATAGTAATAAAGACGGACAGTGCAAAGGATACAGGGTAAAATTGATAGTTAATAGGGTAAATATATATATATATATAGAGAGAGAGAGAGAGGGACAGGGATGAAAAAAAGGGGGATGGGAGGAAGTGAAAGACAGAGAGAGAGAGAGAGAGAGTGATCTAAATGTAAAATTAAAATGAAAAAAAGCAGTGCCCCCCCCAAAAAAAAAAAAAAAAAAAAATTAAGAGAAAAATTAAGAGAAAAATAGAGAGAACAGACTAACAGACAAAGGGATTGGAGGTGGTAGTAAATGGGATAAACAAAGATAAAAGAAAGATGTCAAAAGGAAAACGGGGTCAGAGAGACAGACCAATTAGAGGAAAGAAATGCGTATTGTGAAGTATTGAGCTATTAAAGAATAATTGTGGATCACTCACGTATGTATTGAGGATGATATAGGAATCCCCGCTGAAGAAGCTACCCTTCTCCTCCTTGGGCCAACGCTTGACCTTGAACTTGACGATCCTCCAGATCTCCAGGCCGACCTTTGACCCGGCATTCGCCCAAGCCGGTTCGGTTTTAGCCGACTCTTTCTTGATGTTCTTCTCGACATCCGATCCAAAGAGTGCGAGGTTCGAATCCTTCCAGTCATACTCCTTCGCCTTGCGAAGTCCTCTGACAGGTACTTCAGCCATGGTGTTCACTTTCTTTTATCTGGCAAAATACGAGATTTAACATTTAGTTACATTAAATTGTGACTTCTCATGAGATACAATGCAATCATTTAAAATAGATGTGTATCAAATACATGCTTTTTGAGGCAACGACTCAATGTAGGCCAAAACCTTGTTGCAAAATGTCGCGTAAGTCTTTCAAGGTATTTATGATTATTGTTTCGAGTGTCTATGGTAGTACAAGACATATTAATTCGTATCCAAACCCCTATAAACATGATTAAAGCTGGATTAAATATTAAAGAAATCAAACTTGTTCCACCTGTGTTTTTTCTCATTTCCGTCGATCTGCTATTGACTATCTTCAAGCTGGGCACTTTTTACCCTCCCTGAATAAAAGTAAAAGTTTATCATGCGAGGAATGGTATCTAGATGAGAAAAACAAACTCCTTCACTGGACTACCCCCTCATCCTAACCGATTCACCGTAGCTAATACACCGACATGCAAATCATAATTTGTCATGACGAACGTTATTGTCTCTAGGTTGTGGCGTAGACACGGGGGGGGGGGGGGGGCGCACAGGCACGTGTCACAAATTAAATGGCGGAAAAAAAAGAAAAGGGAAGAAAATCCCAAATAGGAAAGTAGAAGGAAGACAATGCTGGGCCATCCACTTTTCGATGGCCCACA